>JAHPZR010012223.1:0-16923 GCA_019787425.1 Platygyra sinensis | reverse complement strand
GACCATCCTATTTTGAATATTCTCAATTTGTACTCCTGTGACTTCAAATATATCATTGTTATGTATACTTTAAAAATAATGGACTAAACTATCAAGGGACGGTACTTCAAGAAGAACACATGTACCTTGAGGCTGCCCTCTACCATACAAATCTCTAGCATGAGAATCAAATATTTTGAACCCCATATTACCATTACAATAGATTGCACAGCAATACACCTCACTGTTAATATGAAATTGGTGTAGTTTTCAGATCTAAGCAACTCAAAGGCTCTTTGTAAAGAGGTGCAGTACTGATATCCCTGTATAGCAGCATCTTGGTGTACAGTACCAGAGTAGCTTTCACTGTATTCCAGCTGATAATCAGTATCAAACACATTTAATGCTGTTGGTAACTCCGACTGCATTAAAAATGCGTGTCTGGCTAATCGTGACAAACTTGAATAACACTGATTTCCAATATTCATTATTTGTATAAGATCATTTGCAGAGCTGATCCCCTGTTTGTTATTGTAAATCAAAGAGCACAAACTCATTGCAACACATTGTTGTCCTGCATTCTGTCCAAAAACTAACTCGTTACCTTGACTATATGGAGCTGCTATTGTTTTGTTAGGGTCAACATATATTGGAGGACCAGGATTTTTTTCTATGTCTCTACTCAATATATACTTGCAATAATTTACAACATGGGTCTCACTCTTGCAAAGACACGTCAGTTTGTTACAAGAAAACAATGTTAAATATCGACTGGCACGATATTTTACCTCTCTTATACTTTGACGAAATCGACTACGACAGTTAAGCATAAACTTCTTTATTTTGAATATATTTTTAGCATTTACATAACAGTACAATGTAGATGACATGGGAAAACACGAAAGAATACGTGCATAGACAAATTCTCTAACCTTTCTGCTTTTGTTCCTTAGACTTTTCAAACTTCTTATTGGTATTCTGCTTGGTTCACGATCGCGTCTACATACACGATGAGACTTTAGTTTATGCTTCTCTCGATTAACATTACATAACTCAGTTGATATGGCATGTTTCTCGATGAAAGGTTCACTCATAAATGTTCGCTCATAAAGAGATCTCTCGTAAGGTTTGCGGACCAACCCGTTCCGAAAGCGCTCCTCATCTTTTAGTGTCGGTCTACCGCGAACGCTGTGTGCACATTTTGTATCCGTTTTGTATCCGTACACAGTATTTGTGCTGATCTTCCACCGCATAAACTCTTCTCCGTCCGCCATTACACCATGCCATGTGCTCATCAGTAAATCTTCGCGCATGCGTATTAATTAAAGAATTGCAAACTGTGGCTGAACATTCTCGACCCCAGAGCTCTTCTCTTTTGCGCATGACAGACGGCGAGAAGAGCTCTGGGGAACCCTGGACCAAGCTCTTTCGTTATTTGTCGTTGGTTGAAACAAAGAAAGCGCGTCTGATTGGTCAATCTGTGACGCGGTAAAATTTGAACGTGCCTTGCGAAAACCGTCCCGCCCTCTTGGGAATTCTCTGTCTGTTTTTTATGCAAATCACAGATCGTGCACGCAATCGTAAAATGTGCAGTTTTCGGAGGTTTTTAGTTTTAAAACGGCTTCAAAAGTCCAGAATATTTCTTCTTAGCTCTTTATAGCAATATTAAGCTATTTTCAATGAATAAAAGAAAATCAGGTTGTTTAAGGTGTAGAAAATTTTAGCATTCAAAGAAACCGCACGTGCCCGCGATATCTTTGGGCAGTTATCAACGCATGCACAGTTTACATCACTAGCGGCTCGATAAGATCAAACGAAGCACAGGAAGGTCACACAGGGATGGTTTTTCTTTTTCTTTTGGGCTTTTTTCTGTTTTTCTCTTAGTTTGTATTTTCTTTTACTCTTTTACCTTGCATTTTGTGAAACACAAAAAATCCTCTTAAATGTAACCGAATTTGTTACTTATTGAACTGTTTAAATTTGCGGCGCTCAGGCTGACGCAAGTGAAATTTCATCTCCTTAGCAACGCGTGCGAGCGTGCGCATGAATCGGTTAAGCCCTGTCCAAATTGTATCAAAAATGATTAAATGAACAAAATGTTTTACAATGTTTGATGAAATGTTTGATGTTGTTCAGATTTTATCAAACACGATCTAACATAGTGTGCAAACGAGAAAATGTTTGATAACTAAACAATATTTGATCGTGTTTGATCGCCAGACATTTCCCCTTTGGACATAACTTTAGATTTAGTATGGATAATTTAGTGATCTTGAACGCGTCATGGATGATGCGCGCGCGCTAATTAATAGAATGAACAGCAAAAGTGCTATTGGCCAATGCTTCGGCCTTGAGATTGAGCGTTCTTCGATGTCCCTTGCTTTTCTTTCGATAGAACACTTTCTCTATCGTTCCCTAAAATTGCGAAAAATTTAATTAAGAAAAAAATGAGTCTATATGTTAGACTGGTGATTTTGCGTTTGAAAGCATTTTTTTTAGCTGTACAAGGGGTTCAATTGCTTTTCTTTGCGTTAAGTATTATAGAACAGACCCATTTGTGACAATATAGGTTGGCTCCATTGGCACTTCAGTAATTTTGGCAAAAACCTCAGGGACCATGTTAAGTTTCTTGTGCCAATTTTCAAAGTCAGGTGTTTTTTTTTTGCACACGCGTTATCTTTGAAACGAAGTCGGTGAATCTCCTTTATTCTTGCATACCTGACTCAAGTAACTCATTATCTGACCCTAGTATAGCGTCCTTAATTAACTTATCCACTTCTTCTGACATACCTTTGATTGGTGTCTTTACCAGGCCTTGATAGATCAGACAGAGCAAGAAGCAGAAGCCATTAGACAGGCAGAGCTTGAAAAAGAAAAAGAACGAGAGGCGCTGCAAAAGAAAGCAAAAGACAAAAAAGACAAGAAAGGAAGAAAGAGTCCAGGAAAGGGATCACCATCCAAGACAGAGACTCCTCCACCTCGTAAGTACTGTTCAGTCTGTTCACATTATTTGGAGGCACGTTACTAAAGATTTTATTCACAAGTATCCACTTATTTTTGCTTAGATAGCTTGTTCTAGCATATGGTGCTGTTTTCCTTGTTCAAAAATCTGCAATCTGAAGTTTAGTATCTCTTTTCTCAATTTTGAATCTGAACTCTTTTGAAGTGAATTAATTACGAAGTCTTCGCTGTTGTAACTCCTAATATGCGCTCTCAGTTGAGAAGATCAAGTGCACCGAGTCGTGTATGTTACCTGTTTCTCCCAATACTAAAGAAAGCGGTTTTCCGTTGAGTGTCAAAAGTAATCAGGCAATTACTTTGTTTTGGTTTTGGTTTTACTGTGGTTTTGGATTGGTTGATTTGTTCAAATTGGTAAGTAACTGGAGACTTTCAGTTGAAAACCGCTGTTATCCTTCAGTTTAATATAAACATGTTACGACTTTAGTACAGAAGTATACTTTTGGAAAGTAGGAAAGTCCTTGAAGATCCTTTATTTGCGTGTTGATTTGCAGCTCCACCAGAAGACCAAGAGGGACAATCAGAGGAGGAGATACTAAAACGGAAGACAAAGGAGAGAGCAAGGAAAGAATTCCTTGGAGCTGTGGCCTCAGAAGGTGACCAAAACAGCCGCAATATAACTTGTGTTTTGATTGGCTAAGGAACAACATTGTAAAGCATAGCATAATGGTTGAATAGTGACCTTCATTTGCATGTGTCTTGTCCATCCAAGTAAAAGGCAAAGCTGGAATTGCAAAACGCAAGAAGAAAGCAAAATGCAGGCGTTTGAACGAAGACAGCGATGCCGACGACAACATCAATTTAAACTGTTATATTTTTTTTTTCTGATTAATTTCGTGCATCTTCAGATGTTTTCACTTTCTGGCTGAGAATTGTGATAATGTGTACAGCGCACGTGCGGAGCTATTGCTCTACTCGTCAAACAACAACAACAACAACAATAATAATTATTGTAATAATAATAATTGATAGTTAACAATAAAAAAAAATCTTTATGGTGAAAGCTCCCTTCACACTGCTTGATTTTCAGATGTCCTCAGTAACTAAGGTAAAATAGAGTGAAAATTCTAAAACTAGTAAATAATTAAAAAAGTAAGTAAAATACTTTATTTAAACGCGATCAATGATTGAAGCAAAATACATGCTTGTGGGGTCGTGTATTACTTAACTAAGTTAAAAAGTATGAAATAGTTTAAATAATAAACACCAGAAAACGTACACTAGACATAAAAATTCAAGAAGTTAACTACGGATTTACATAAAATTCAGAGATCAAATCAAAATCAAATCCTCACTAATTGTTGCTTTGTGTTGAGCTTGTAAAAGAACGAGAAATACCGGGATAACACTAGACGTTTTCAAATCAGGAAGCCAGTGAAACGTCGTTATTTCTTATTAGGAAGCTGCTCTCAGATGAAGTGAAATGACGATGTTGCTTCACACTCATGATGGGAATGTTGTTCTTGCTGTTTACCCATCATCTTGCCAAATTTTTCCCTTTGTATTGCGTTTAGATTTTCTGTCAAACGTTTTGGTGGGTTTGTTTTTTGTTACGTTTGGTTTCTCTATCTGATCGCCAAAGTGCTCTAGTTATTAACCAGGATTTCTTACTCCTTCGTAGATAACGGATTGAAAACCCGCCTCGAAATGATCAAGAACCACGCTATAGCAGTGCTTCAAGAACTTAAGGTAATTCTTCGAAGACCAAGGTAAACAAATCCTGTGCAGTATTTGCCTACCCAAGCTGGCAAGATGAGGCTGTCTTGCATGATAGGCACTGAACGGTTTTTAATTTTTTCTACCCTTACGAGGGGGATAGCTTTTTCGGATTTAAAACGTTAGTTAACCTTTATTTTTGATTCATTTTAAGGGCAAAGCCGACTCAACTTACAAAGACATGGATGACTGGTTGGGAGAAAGGTTCTTACAGGAAGTCGAAAGGTGACAACAGAATGCTAACTTTTATTCCTTTTTCATTAGATCTGGAAATAAATTTTGTAATTTTGGATTCATTTGTTTTCTTGAAGCCTGTCCGTCTCCTAGCTGTCGTTATTTTGTAATGTTTTATGAAGAGTGACCAAGAAATTAAGCGAATACTAAAAATCTGTTTTTAATCGACAAATTTGTGTTACTTTGTCTTTAGTATTAAGGAAATGGCTGAGGCGATACGTTTTGCTGTGGAGAGGGAAGAAAAGGTACAAGAAGAAAGACTCCTGAAGGACAAAGACTTCGTTGTTGATCTGGTAAGAATAATGAATATAGAAAACCGTTAAAAAGTTTCGTGTTGTAATAGCATTTTTTTTTTTTACATTTTGCAAATTTTAAAAGGATCTCAGTGACTCAAATTTTCAAGTTTATCCAGACTATTTGGTTTCCATTCTTATTTCTTCACTTAAAAATACTTCCTTATGGTAACACGAACATTCCCTTTAAGTATTATAATACACCTTTTTCAAAAATGGCCGCCATTTTGGTATTCTTTTGTTTTCTTGCAAATTAGCCTTTGTTGCCTCGTTCTTAAAGTGCATATGAAGTGAAAAATAATTTCTGCTTATTTGAAAGTCCTTTCAAAATACAGAAGAATGGCGTTTTTCTTTTTGAAATATCTTTTTTCGTTTCAGAGATATTAACGTTTTTCTATTATGCAAATTAGATCAGTGATGACGTCATATTGTTTGCAGCAAAAAATTGTAAAATACTGAATAAACAATATCTCTAGAAATATTAAAGCAGTGTCCTTGAAACTTGGCACCATAATTGTCCATCACAAAAGAAACAAAATGACACCCTTAGTGCTGTTGCCATAGCAACTCTTTCGGCTCCAGTCTCTTTTTGTCGAAAAAACGAATCCTCCATTTTCAACCTCTTAAGTGAGACAAAGGGTCCTACATGAAACATACATAGTTCCCATGTTGTCGTAACTTCCATCGATAGATTGTGTAGGGTAGATGGATCTTGTTTTCAGACAAAAACTGGGATTTTCAGTTTTTATTAAAACAACACCAGTGGCAAAACTGTTGTCATGGCAACGGTGCTAAGGGTGTCATTTTGTTTCTTTTGTGATGGACAATTATGGTGCCAAGTTTCAAGAACACTGCTTTAATATTTCTAGAGATATTGTTTATTCAGTATTTTACAATTTTTTGCTGCAAACAATATGACGTCATCACTGATCTAATTTGCATAATAGAAAAACGTTAATATCTCTGAAACGAAAAAAGATATTTCAAAAGAAAAACGCCATTCTTCTGTATTTTGAAAGGACTTTCAAATAAGCAGAAATTATTTTTCACTTCATATGCACTTTAACGAAATTGCTCATTGGGGGAGAAGTAATAACCCTTCACCTCTATACTTCTGATACAGAATTAACAACTGCACGAGAGACAGTTTATTAAATTTTTCTCAAAAAGCTAAATAGATTGACTCCTTGACGTTAAGGCAATGAAACGCTAACACTGTGAATAAAAAGTCGAAGTTTTACTCGTCTTTCTTGCTCTTGTCTACATAAGCTCTGTTGTAGAAGTTGATGAAGAGAGCGAACAGAGAACACATATAGCCAGATAGTAACCATAGGAAACCATTTGGAAATCCACAATTCAATTGGATAGCATTGGAAGTGTGCAAGATAACACACAAAAATTGGATCTAAAACAAGAAAAAAAGAAAAAGATCTATGAGTAGGTATTCCAACATGCCACGACAAATACTTCCTACAAATAGAGACTCTCTCGCATGCCACATATTCCATTTATTTCAAAACATTGGCTAAGAAGATATCTATTGTTTTTCAAAATCTTAAGGTCATTCCACTGAAATAGAACCGACACTGAGATTTTTCTCAAACTTTGCCAATTGATTGTTTATATTAAAGGAACTTAAATTTGGAAATAAAAATGAGGGGTCACCATGTTCGTTTAGGAGCAACAGCACCTTGTTTATTCCATATAATCTATGTTCATTTACTTCTAGTAAAAATTAACTGGGGAGGGGAAGGGCGTATCAGTCAAGTTTATTTCCTCTTTCGTTTCGTTGTCTCTGCGCTCTTTTGGAAAAAAACGAAAAACAAAAGAACAAAAACACGGCTTAAAACTGTAAACGAGAGAAGACAAGAGAAGGCTTTTACTGATTTGTATTAAACAAACTCGATGTTTAAATTTCTCGAAGGGCTGTTAAAAGGTGGTAATACTGGAGAAAAGAACGTGGATGATTAAGATTAGTAAGACTAAGGCGAATTGCGAACCACAAACTCCATAAATTTAGACGAAAGTTTGCACGATCCGTCAATTGTGACTTGAGTTTCACTCTACGATTTCTGGTTTCACTGACACTTTGTTTTCTTGTTTATTTTCTTACAGGTGGTGTCTGTAAGTATCTTTTCTCTTTAATTCTGTTGAACTGCATTGTGTTGTCAAAACTATGTTAGTAAATTACTTGTTTGGTATGGTTACCTCAATATCTTGACTGTTCTTTCCTTCTTTTTAGCTTACTTTGGTGCGACATGTAATAGTTTTGTTCACGTGATTATGTACGCTTATTATGGTCTGTCTGCGATTGGTCCCCAAATGAGGCCGTACCTGTGGTGGAAGCGATACATCACTAAGCTTCAACTGGTAAGATCAGTTATTACAATATTGCGCTGGCAACACAACAGTAAGCTTAGTAAAAAGTTGTTATATCTCCTCACGCGCTTTTGGTATGCCCCGCTCAAGAGAAGTCGAAAAATTCAACAATATGATGAAGTACCTCCTTTTGCTTGCGCGCGAAAATTGGTAACCAGGCAACAGCCTATGACAGAAGGACTTAGTTATCGGCACGATTACGTCATCAATAAGGAATTCTTCGAGTTGTAGCTTAGACTTCTCTTTCTTGGCAACCTTGTTCCCAGGGTCTCTCATCTTACCGCCCCCTGGAGAGAGTGAGGAGGGGCGTAAAGACGAGAGACCCTGAGAAAGAGGTTATTACCTTGGAGGAAAAACCGGGCGCGGGGACTGAGAAAGACTTCTTTTTACTAAGTTTAGTAGTTGCTGTAGCTTTTAGTTGTTTTAACCCTTTAGTGTCCAAGGGGCCTCCCTTTGACGAGTAAAATCGTCTGGCGTTAGACAGAGTAAAATCTATAAGTCACTATTGGGCATTAAAGGGTTAAAGGAGATAGTTTTTTTAACCCTTTAGTGCTCAAGGGGCCTCCCTTTGACGAGTAAAATCGTCTGGCGTTAGACAGAGTAAAATCTGTAAGTCACTATTGGGCATTAAAGGGTTAACATGGCTGTGACTACCCAGAGAGAGCTGACTGTATGTATTTATGTAAAACGGAACGTGACAAAATTAAACGGAGTTAATAGGAAGATGAGATAACACGGAGATGACAAAGAAGTCGCTTGGATCTGAGAGGAACCTTGTAGGCGGGGAGTGGTTTGTCTTTGGAAACAGAATTTGCAACTGCTTCCTGCAAATACAGAGAGATTTTTGCCTGTTATTTCGAATCTAGAGAAGCGACAGGAATCTACCTGTCTTTGCAGACATTTTCATCCTCCCTTTCTTTCTTATCTTAGTTTTATTTTGTATTATGATGTGAGTGTTTAACCTCCGTAATTAATTGCTTAATTTCGCTAACTAATCGCTTAAATGGAGAAAGATTATATGTAAAGAAAGCCTGAGGAAGAATGGTGGATCAAAAAAATAAATACTACTTCGTACAAACCTAAACCTAACATGTAACGATTGTGAAGTCATTAATAAAGCTATGTGTGTTTTTGCTTGTTGCCTCTTGCTAAATATTTCTTAATGATAATAACTAACTGTACTGGTGAATATAACTGACGCTTAATGCACAACTGCTAAGTGATGTTAAACGACTTAACCAAAAAACAAATTAAATAAATTCATCAGATGAACAAATTTTCTGTTTGTAACTCTGTAGCTGGGATGCCGGGGTGGTTAGCGAGATTTCTGGGTGCATTACGTGAATTGCCTGCGGATACGTAACTTGTTTTATAATGGAATCTGTTTCGGAAACATTTAGGTTAGGCCAGGATGATAGCTAGTTAGAATCACTCTGTAGTTAGTGCAGAAGTGGCGGTGTGAAATCGGATGGTCGAAAACTAAACATGTCATTGAAATCATATCATCTTGTGATTTATTTACAATGTTGCGTGCAAAGAATGCGATCAAGACTCGTTTTCTCCTAAGCTCAGTGTTAATCTGACAACGTTTAAATATATTGTTAGGTCATGAAAATATTATTAACAGGATACTTTCGTCATTAAGCCGTTTCATCAAAGGGATAGGTTGTTTTTTTGCCCTACAATTGGTGCAAACCAAGTCGCTGGTCTAGACAATCAGGGCATCGGTCGGTATTCACGTAATTAGCGAATATTTTGCTAGTCTCAATCAATGAACTTTTGAACTCAGCTGGTTTTGGTTGCTCTAGATGCTATAAATTCAGTTGTTTCGTTCACTAAAAGAAGTTGTAAATTCTCTTTATCAAGTAGCCTGTTTTGAGGCATAGCTGCAGAAGAGAGTTGGGATTCGATCCCACGGGTTAAAGCTCTCGTTAAGTATAGATCACGTGGCTTTTACCTTAAGTTGTCATTGGGTTGCTGTAATTTTTATAATTATTAGTATAACTTTTGCGTGTCGGTCTTAACTAAACTGTACAAGTTAATAACGAGCTAGAAATCATTGTCAGTTAAGCTGGGTCTATATCATTTGATTATATGATATCATTATGATTACACTAGTGTATAACATTGAATTTCTGTGTTATTTTTCCGCACGAGGATCACATTGTCTCATATCTGATTCTGAAGTTGGTAAAAAGTATATTTTCAATGCGTTTGAGTGAACTCTTTTGAAAACTGAACTTTGAAAGAAAAACTGCCGGAAGTAAACTTCTACTTGTGATATTTTTGCCTTAGGAGGTGGGGGGGGGGGAACAGGGGGGTAAATCTCCCTTCTCCCTACTTTCTGAGCCAATTTCTCCCTCCTCCCTACTTTTTGAGCCAATTTCTCCCTCCTCCCTAAACGGTTACGTTTCTTTTTCTCCCTCCTCCCTACTTTTTCCCCCTATTTCTCCCTCCTCCCAACTTTTTTTGGGCCATTTCTCCCTCCTCCCTATTCTGTTCCTCCCCCCTCCTTAGGAGTTAATCAGCGGTTGACTTGATTCCAAATGAGCCAGTGATTGATGCGAATGATAAAAGTGCTAGTACCACGTTGTTATTTATAGAAAGCTGAATACTATTAAACTGATTAATACTGATGAGAATTGCTATAACTCTGAATTAATTTTGAGGCTACTCAACTTTGGGTGATGGCTTGACTAAGCTTTTTCTTCCAAGAGGTTAACAACGAAATGGTCACTGCTTGAATATTTTATACCTTTTTCCTTCACATGATAAAGTTCCCCTTTCTTTGACCTGTCTGTTCAGTGGAATTGCTCTAACGGTTGGCCTCAACTTATGCAGAGGTTAAGATATTAACTCCTCTGCAAAGCTTGACTGCTTATTTTTGCCTGGTTTCTGTTAACATGAAAGAGAAGCGTTGAATCTGGAACTTCCTTGTAATTCCACTCTTATTTTTGTAGAAAAACTACTAGTCATTTGCCTGGCTGTTTTACTAATCATAGGCCTCTTTTTATCTCTAATAACCTTTACCCAGTGAAT
The DNA here is from genome assembly GCA_019787425.1 of Platygyra sinensis. Classification (NCBI taxonomy): domain Eukaryota; kingdom Metazoa; phylum Cnidaria; class Anthozoa; order Scleractinia; family Merulinidae; genus Platygyra; species Platygyra sinensis. The sequence goes on along the minus strand of JAHPZR010012223.1, from coordinate 6,265 downwards.
TTAGCAAAGCACTTTCAATCGATTTGCAAAGCTCTCTTTTAGGACTAAGCTTGTGTTTAATTCTGAACAAGACAGCTTTTATACGGCGTTGCGAGTTGAATTCTTTGTTGTGATGGCCATTTTTTTCTACTTTTGTTTTCTAGACGCAATTTGCTGTGATAATTATATCTGGTATCGCTGCCATACTGAACCACGATTGCAAATATCCGTACTGGGCAAAATGGGTCATGCTTTGCTATACCCTTATTATGATGGCGCTGTTCACCAACTTTTACATTAAAACGTATCTGCAAAAGGGGAAAGTCAAAGAGCACGGCAAAAAGGAATTGTAGTGGACTGCTGAACAAGAAGCATGGAATGGACTCGAACACGAGATAAATGCATTTGGAACTAAATAGGCTATCGGTGTAATATGGAGATTTATGGACTTGTCAGAATTAGCCTTGAAAATTTTAAAGGACTGGAAGAGTTGAAAACTTTGCATATTTATCTACGAGAAACTGAGAAATGGACTTAATCGACTGTCGTTTTGTGAGATTGAAAAACAGGTGATATTTATCGGCTAAACGGAAGTTGCAGAAGTCACCCTTGTTGAGGCTGTTATTTATCCACACTAATGTAATATGAAATTGTGTTACTTCAAGACGAAATGCCGAAGTTTTTGCCAAACCTTTTCTATGTCAAAGTATACAGTAATGCGCTGGTGAAGAAATCTGCCTCTGTAAACTGATATTTTTCTAAAGTGCTGGGAAATTTTATACTCCTTCATTTATGTGTTCCGATGTAAATATTTAAGGTTTTTTTTACTTTAAGATGGATTGTTACAGAAAGTTTTCAGAGCCTTTTACGAAAAGACTTCAATTCGTACGGTTTTCATTTTTATATATTCAACGCTGTTCAAGACGATTGTGCGTTTTATCATATATTTTTTTACCACTTTAACTAGAAAACATGGCTAGGTTTGTCAAGAATAAACGGGAGTTACCGCTGACCTTGTTCTGTGAAGTCAAATGTGACAAAAGGTGGAAAATAAAGTTTATGCCAAGTCTGTTTGCCACACCCAGTGCAAGTTATAAAACCAAGTGTTAACTGATAAGATTATAAGTTATGATGTGGTGTGTTTCACTGGGAAATTGTGGTCGAGTTCAATGAACGTGGTTCAGTGTTAGCGTTTCATTGCCTTAACGTCAAGGAGTCAATCTATTTAGCTTTTTGAGAAAAATTTAATAAACTGTCTCTCGTGCAGTTGTTAATTCTGTATCAGAAGTATAGAGGTGAAGGGTTATTACTTCTCCCCCAATGAGCAATTTCGTTAAAGTGCATATGAAGTGAAAAATAATTTCTGCTTATTTGAAAGTCCTTTCAAAATACAGAAGAATGGCGTTTTTCTTTTTGAAATATCTTTTTTCGTTTCAGAGATATTAACGTTTTTCTATTATGCAAATTAGATCAGTGATGACGTCATATTGTTTGCAGCAAAAAATTGTAAAATACTGAATAAACAATATCTCTAGAAATATTAAAGCAGTGTCCTTGAAACTTGGCACCATAATTGTCCATCACAAAAGAAACAAAATGACACCCTTAGTGCTGTTCCCATAGCAACTCTTTCGGCTCCAGTCTCTTTTTGTTGAAAAAATGAATCCTCCATTTTCAACTTCTTAAGTGAGACAAAGGGTCCTACATGAAACATACATAGTTCCCATGTTGTCGTAACTTCCATCGATAGATTGTGTAGGGTAGATGGATCTTGTTTTCAGACAAAAACTGGGATTTTCAGTTTTGATTAAAACAACACCAGTGGCAAAACTGTTGTCATGGCAACGGTGCTAAGGGCGTCATTTTGTTTCTTTTGTGATGGACAATTATGGTGCCAAGTTTCAAGAACACTACTTTAATATTTCTAGAGATATTGTTTATTCAGTATTTTACAATTTTTTGCTGCAAACAATATGACGTCATCACTGATCTAATTTTCATAATAGAAAAACGTTAATATCTCTGAAACGAAAAAAGATATTTCAAAAAGAAAAACGCCATTCTTCTGTATTTTGAAAGGACTTTCAAATAAGCGGAAATTATTTTTCACTTCATATGCACTTTAAAGGGATGAACTATGCGTCCACTTTTCTTATGGTATTCAAATTCCTATTTTATTCCGCGGACACAAACGACTTTGTTCGTGTCGCTCAGAGGGAATTAATTTTATTTCTGCAGCGCTTTTTGTTTTGTTTCAACAATCTGACATAACAGCGCCTGTTTTCTACTCTAAACTAACAAACGAATAAAAAAATACACGAATGAATAAATGAATAAATAATAAATAAATAAATACATTGGTAAATGACCCTTTAAAACAGACGCTGTTTGCAGTTTTTGCCCATTAAGAACACAAAAATAGAACAGTTATAGCTTACAGAGAAAGCCTCTAGGTTACAGTAAAACACTTGCATTGTAACAAATAAAAAAGAACCCTTTCGGCTAAGAAACAACCAAAAATGTCTTTTCTTTAGATGACGTACTGCAAAAATTATAACCCAACTAGTTCTTCTGGCTAAAATATCATGATATTCTAAAGGTAGGAATAATAAGTTTAACGACCTGCTGATAAGACATTACGATTAGCGTTGCTATATAATAAGCGTGGTGTCATTTAAAGTTTCGATTTATTTACATGACGAAACCTCAATTGAACGTTTACATTAACCTGTGACCGACTGACCGACTGACCGACTGACCGACTGACCGACTGACCGACTGACCGACTGACCGACTGACCGACTGACCGACTGACCGACTGACCGACTGACCGACTGACCGACTGACTGACTGACTGACTAGTCTGCCCAATTAGTCTATATGGGCTAAACACATAGACATAGTTTTGCTTGCTTGCTTGCTTACTTTCTTACACACACAATTCATTTGGAGAAAACAAAATATAGTTAGTACGTGGACAAGACAAAGCATAGAAATAAAGAATTCGAAGTCTTCTTCGAAGTTTTCTAAACAATGGTTACCATGATATAATATATCGCTGGAAAATGTGAGAATACGAAGGCGATATCTCACTGCAATATTCCTTTCAGAATGGTAATAAAATAACACGTTACTTATTATTAGTGTGATTGTGCTTTTTTATGTAGTCTACTTCTGTCATATAATACTCTGCCCCAGAATTGGACTTATTTCACCTTTACTGTCGATTAGGGGAAGTTCTTAACTATTACAAAGTTAATTTCATTTCTTTTATAACTTCTTTCCGGCCTTTCTTTTTTTTTCTTTCTTTTACTTTACTTTTCGTGCAACGACTTAAACTTGTTATTTTAAGTCTTCCGCTGAATCTTGCCTTTCACTTCCAATTAAAATTTGGCAAAGTACTTATTAACGAACAGTTGCACCTGAACGTTCTACTTGATAACTTTAATTGGAATGGTCACACACAAGGGTTTGATCTAAAGACTAAACAGCAATAGACATAGCTCAATAGCTTTCATTTAAATGGTCATACACAAGGGTTTATCCACAGACTTTAAGGTTAGAACCATCTTGTACAACATAGTTAGCAGTACCACAAAAATTCACAATAATTACTTACAAGATCAAGAAGGCTAAAAGAACGTTTGAGTATTTACATAATTATTACACTCAATTATTTAAACTTTACAATAAATAGTATTCTGATAAAAAGAAGAAAAGAAAAGCGATTCGATAAATAATAATAATAATGATAATAATAATAATAAAAACTTTATTAAAACTTCACAATAATTACAAAAAGTATCAGTACAATAAGTAATATTTTTCAATTTAATAATAATAAATAATAATAATAATAATTAATAATAATAAATAATAATAATAATAATAATGTACTACTCTATAGCTTTCAGTTGAATGGTGTCACACTAGGTTTGGATTCATGGACTTAAAGTTATATCGAACAGAGAATTTTCTCAGCTAACAAAGCTACAAGAAATGTCCGGTTCTTTGTACGACGTCTTCAGGTAAACTAAGAGCATAACCTATTTTGTCACTACCTCTTCTCGTTGAAGCATCGCGATTTTAAAGTTTTAAGCCAGAGGTGTAAAAATAATCTTGTTGAAAAAAAATGAAGCTATAATAACAGTGGTGTCGTTTAAAAGTTTAGATTCATTTACGAGATAAAAAATTCAAAGCTAACAACTGAAACTTTTCTATAATCGGAAAACTTATCGTTCATCGTTTATTGTTAAATCAACGGCAGAACTTGAAATGACCAAAACGATTATTAGTTTTCTGTAATGAACAAAAGAATCGTGACCCTGTTTTTCTTTGTGTTTTATTTTTTACACAGATTCAGTTCGTGGGAATTTTGGTTTACATATTCTCCGCCTTGTACCTTGATTGTGGCTACAGTCGAAACCTACTGTGTGTCAGTGCCGTCTACATGGTTACCTTGACCGTTCTTTTTGCTAATTTCTACATTCAGTCCTACCTCGAGAAAAACAAAAAATCCGAATAAAAGCTGCTCAAGACTTTCATTGATACTAATAACTGAGGAAAAAACGTTGTAATCAAAGTTTTTTTGCTGTCGCTGACAGTGTCAACAATCGCGATTATAATGAACAAGTTGCAGTACAACTGCTGTTATTTTACTTAAAGACAACGTAATTACAAAATTGGCAAAGTTTTCAATGACTTATTTAGAAGACAGGAGATATTTTGTAATTTACTTTTTCTTGCTGTCAATGGAATTGTCAACAGTCTCAATTATTACGGAACAATTTGCTGCTATTTTAGTTAGGAACAACATAATTACAAGATTGGCTAAGTTATCATTGACAGGTTAAAGCGTAACAGATCTCGTTTAGTCGGTTTAGAGGAAATAGCAAAGTCGATAAAGTTAATATCCGGACCCGGCGGACAAAGCATAAAAAGGCTGATCCTTGATTTTTACGATTACCTTCTTGTGTTAAAAGAAGAATTCGAAGTCCATGGTAGATGCATGATTACTTAAGTTTGCATGCATTAAGGTACAAGTTTTTTATTTGAACTTTGATGTTGTCAAATGACGAATAATAGAAAGTTAGTAATTAAAGGTTTTTTCCTGTCGATGGAAGTGTCAACAGTAGCGATTATTATTGAACAATTGTAAGAGGATTGCTGTTATTTTAGTTAGAGACAACATAATTACAAGGTTGGCAAAGTTATCATTGAGATGACAGATTTAATACACAGCATATTTCATTTAGAGGAAATAGCAAGGTCTATAAAGTCAGTGTATCTGGACCAGGCAGAGAATAAAAATGCTGGTCCTTGATTTTTTACGATTGCCTTCTTGTTGCAAAAGAAGAGTTCGATTCGTAGTTCTATACGTAATGTTTACGATGATCTAACAAAGTGCAGTGCACTCTAGGTATATACCAAGGCCATATCTGACAGCAATATTCCCTCAAGAATGGTAATAAAATAGCAAGTTTATATTTTAAGTTGGGTTGTTTTGTAAGCTTTGTCGTACAGTTGCTTGTTTTCATCATTGCTACTCCTGTTTTTGTGATACTCTACCTCGTACTCTGTATTAAAGCTACTTTCTTTTCACCAGAAGTAAATGAACATAGATTATATGGAATAAACAAGGTGCTGTTGCTCCTAAACGAACATGGTGACCCCTCATTTTATTTCCAAATTTAAGTTCCTATAATATAAACAATCAATTGGCAAAGTTTGAGAAAAATCTCAGTGTCGGTTCTATTTCAGTGGAATGACCTTAAGATTTTGAAAAACAATAGAAGTTTTATGCAGTTTGCAAAATACTAAATAGCGAACAGTTCCACAGGCATTCAAGTTAGAATCGCCTTTTTTCAGTTGATAATAATCATCACTTGCTACGTAAATCCTTCCAATCAAATACTCACACGCTTAGAATACATGAAATAGAAAATAACTCCAATGATATCGTCCTTGTCTTCTTAGCCAATGTTTTGAAATAAATGGAATATGTGGCATGCGAGAGAGTCTCTATTTGTAGGAAGTATTTGTCGTGGCATGTTGGAATACCTACTCATAGATCTTTTTCCTTTTTTTCTTGTTTTAGATCCAATTTTTGTGTGTTATCTTGCACACTTCCAATGCTATCCAATTGAAGTGTGGATTTCCAAATGGTTTCCTATGGTTACTATCTGGCTATATGTGTTCTCTGTTCGCTCTCTTCATCAACTTCTACAACAGAGCTTATGTAGACAAGAGCAAGAAAGACGAGTAAAACTTCGACTTTTTATTCACA
>JAHPZR010012220.1:0-14662 GCA_019787425.1 Platygyra sinensis | reverse complement strand
AAGGTATGTGGAGCTAAACACACGGTTTAGTGGAGGCTACAAGCGTTACAACTTGACCATTCCCAAATATCTGCACAACAAACCAAGACCTTTCCTAAACCACTGTGAAAAGCGAATGAAATACGCAAGTGAAATTCAATTAGAGCATATCAGAGAAGAAGGAGGCGGTAATTTCAAAGTCCAGTCCCAGACAGATGAAGTTTGGTACAATCTCTCCTTTGGTTCTGAGGATATCATGCCAAGATGTACCTGTCCTGATTTTTGCCATACTGGGCTGCTATGTAAGCATTTCTTTGCAATATTTAACCTCTATCCAAAGTGGCAGTGGGATTCGTTACCGAAAACATTCCGAAACAGCCCTCATATCTCACTAGACTGGGAGCATGTCTTTGTTGATGCTGATAAATATAAAGCTACCAATGAGTCCTCTGGAGAATTAGGAAATGATAGCACTGGTGAAAATTTTACAAGAGATCTTCAAGATCAAATAACTGGCATGCCCAGGCAGAAAGCCAAAAACCCTGAAGACCCAATAAGGCATGAAGCAATGGCATGTAGAGAGAAACTAAAAGAGCTAACATCAATAACATACAACATTGAAAATTTAAATGGCCTTAAGGAACTTAACAGTTCTCTGGAATTATTAGTCAATAAGTTTACAACATACCAAACGACCGATGAAAAGGAGAACTTCCCACAAACATTGCTCAAAAAACAAATTAATAAGTCAAATGGTAAATCATCTGCTGGCCCAAATTACCTTCCACTTCCTGTGCGCCCCAAGAAAAACCGGTACAAAAACAGAGTCGGGGCATTTGCATCTATGATGCAAAAGCATTACAAAGTGAACATACCTGTCAGTGGTGACTCTGGTGCCTCTGGTGCCTCTGAGAAGAGGAGAGCCTTAAACAATCTGAAACGAAAAACCAAATCTGGCCCAAAATATTCAGCACCAACAAAGAAACAACGAGGAGACTGGGGACAACCAGCCCAGAATGTGCCAACAATGACTGGTGAAACATCCCCTTCCTTTGAAAAACAACATTTTCCTGGTGGAATGCAGGCAAAGAATGGCATAATTGCATCCAGTCAAACTTCAAGCCAAGAATCAGCTCCACAGAAGCCAGCTGTCCTGAATGATTCTGGTGACTCACAGAAAGAAGCCAAAGAAGATTACTACTGCAGCAGTGGATCCTCACCCTTAGAAAAAAATCATATCCATAGTGGAATACAGTCATCCTGGGCAAAGAATGACATGAGCAATGCACCAACTCCTGCACCCAATGAAACTCCAAAACAACAATCAGCTCCAGAGAAGCAAGCTGCCATGGATGACTCTGGTAAATCAGAAAAAGAAAAAAGAGAAAAATACCACTACAACAGTCAACATGACCCAATTGTCCCTTCCAGTGCATCTCCTGTGATTGTCATTAATGATGATTCTCCTGATCCTCCCTTGTGGGTGAAATTAGAAAATTGTAATCCTGATGATCCCGAATCTAAACTAATTCTCTATGAAGCAAGCAAAAGCAGTATTCTACGCAAGACCAGCTGGTTGACAGATTCAGAAATCCATGCAGGACAGCTGCTCCTAAAGAAAGAATTCCCATTTCTAGATGGCCTAAATGATACATCAATAACTGGTTCTCATGTTGTGCCTGCAAAATCTGACTTTGTTCAGATTGTAAATACTGGGTCACACTGGGTGTGCCTCAGTTCAATAGCCACAACATCAGCTAGTGGTACTGTCAGGATCTTTGACAGCCTTTATCTGAAACCCAGTTCAATAGCAATTGAACAGTTCCTCAGTTCCTCTTCATGTCAGCAGCAAGAAATCATCTGTTGCTATCTACTGTGTGTGCAGAATGCCATACGATAAAGAGGAATACGTTCAGTGCAGCTATAGATGCAGAGCATGGTACCATACTTCATGTGTCAAAATACCAGAGTGGGCTATTAACAGTGGTAGAAAATGGAAGTGTGGCAAATGCAGAAAGCTGCAAGATATTAAAGGAGCGAAGTGACAGAATGTGTCTTGCAAAAAATGAGCAAGTCTTAGACATCAGACATTTCAAGTTTGTCACTTGAAACCATTCCTCTCATTTTCATTTTCCTCAGATAATTTTTCTTGTTGAGGTGGCTGCCATGACTGTGTTACAGAACATTTTCATACCTCCCCCACACTTAACATAAGGGGTTTTGGGGGGTTAGAGCCCCTTACAGAAATTTTCATTTAGCGTCATATTTTCCATAAAAAAATGGCTACAGTCAGTAGATGGGTATTTTTATGTAGAACCACACAATTTGAAAGTCGTCCAAAAATGGTTTAAAATAGTGTGACACTATAAAAAGGCTACCAAATTTCAGTCTGAATAATCCCTGTGAGTAATCTATTCACAAATGTTTCAATTGAAATTTGTTCAAAAAATATCAACAGACAAAATGGAAAAAAAAAGTTTTCAATTAATTTTAATTCTTAGTTAACAGACACTGTCGCCATCTCTATTATGCAAAAAATTAAGTTTGGCAAATAAAACTGTAAAGTATTTGCTTTAATACTTGTTGAATGCTGTTTTGAGGGCTAATAAGTATTACTTGCATGGTGACAAATAACAGTTCATCTAGAATTTCTGTTGCTGTGTTAATACAAGTTATAACTGAAACAATAGCTTAATTGTTGATCAATTGTATAACTATTGTATGCTTTATATATCTACTGTTTCAGTTTTTTTTTTTTACATATCTTTAATAAGCTAAATTCTTGAAGCTCACTTCTATGAAAATATATCCACAGAAACTATCGTTAATTTGTGTAAAGATAAAAAAGGCCTATGTAACAATATTAGTCTGGTCTGCATTTACATGTACAGTAAGCTTATGTCTGTATTGACAGCCCGGGGGGGGGGGGGGGTACTCCCTTATTTGGGCTATACGGGGACGTGCCGCTGGACAGGGTATGTTTTTTTGGCCTCGCTGTCCTAAACAGGGTATACAATTCGACTTGCTTCTGTCCTAAACAGGGTATGGTATTACGAGCCCGAGAGACTTTAACCCAGACTGTGAGCAGTCTCTTTCTTTTCTTGGCCTGCATCCCGGAGCCTGCGAGAAATTGAAAGAGCGTGCGATCGAGCGGCAGAAAAGCGACGCATTTTTTTTTCTGATTTGCGCGATATCAACTGAGTAAACCGACATATGGTTGGTCTAGTTTCTTTGTCTTGGATAACGGGATGAAAGAAAGATGTTACTGTGTCGCGCAGACATGAGGGATCCCGCTGGTATATATATATTGTTTAGGGATATTTTCTTCTCTGTAAAAGCTCTATTAGTGCTTTAATCAAAATAAAATTAACCTCAAAAATAAGTTCCTCTTATTCATTATTCTATAGATGCAATGACGGCATTTTGCCACGCTGATTTAGAGCTTAATGCTTGGCGGCTTTTTGTTTAGTTCAAGTGTAGAGACGCAACAACTTGGTTTTAGACGCATCGAGCATGATTTCTTTAATTTGAATAACTTATTAAAACAGTGTAAATTCCTGTAAAACCAGCGAGTGTGCATTTTGTCGCTTGTCCTAAACAGGGTCTTAAAATGGAGGTTGTTGTTTTTAGCGTATTTTTGTCCTAAACAGGGTCAGGATTTCAAACCCTCAGCGGCACCCCTGTACCCAAACATTGGTCAAGTACCCCCCCCGGGATTGACAGACTATGAGCTCATTTGCATATTTCAGCAAAAAGTTGTTTATAGATCTGCTTGCATTTTTGTCATTAAAACAAAACATTCAGTGTATGACAAATAAATTAACTGTACTAAAGAAATAAAGATTTATGGTTAATTTATAAACGAAAGATGGCAATTTCATATAACATGCTTACCACTTATACATACGGACGTACACAGTGTGCTTAATATTTACCACTCTCCACCAACCATCTTTATTAGTCTGCTATGTCATTTTGATGGATGGCCCAGTCTGTCCGGCCATCCACCGACACGACGTTCCTTTAGAAAGGTAAATAGAGCTAAAAGGACATTTCTTTGCAAACTGAAATTCCTAAACAAACAATTAGTTCTGAGTGTAAAACATTTCTTCCTGTGATATACAAGCCATAAGCTTACTACAATCCCGTACAATGCACAGTTTAACACTAAACAACTCGCTTAAAGCAGCTTTTGAAGTTGGTGTCAAAAAAGACCTTGTTGTTGCTTATGACGAAGGCTTGATAAATAATGCGAAAATTGATATTAAAGCTTAAACACTCACCGTTCACATCATCTCCGCACTCTTGGTATCGCGGTTCGCTTTAGCGTCCGCCATATTTGTTTTTTCCGAAGAAAAATCCGACCACTTTGCCGAAGATTTTCACCGGAGATCATATGACGTCACGTCAGTTTCACAGATGGAAACTAGTGACGACCGAGTGCTGAGCAAAAGTTTTCAACATAGCACGACTTCGATTCCATTGACCAGTTTTGCTACAGAAAAATGCTCACCTGCCATTGAGGCTTGGCAAGTAGCTGGCCTAGATATTATTACACTAGCAGCTCCTAGAAAGTTTTCGTTTGATTCTCATCATGAGTGCAGAAATATTAATCGGTCGAGAAAGGACAGTCCAACACCGCCCGTGTGCAGTCTGCACTCTGCATTTTGTACACACCGATTGGAGTAGCATTTGATAATAGGATATTCGTTTGGTCGTTTGCGGGGTAACAAGGATCAGTATATTGTGGATCATTTTTGTTTGAAACTTAAGTTCGGTAGTGGAACTTTACGAAAATTGAAGTCCTTCGGGCCAAGGCAAGTTGGGGATTTTTCGTTGATTTGCAGCATTCGCGGGAGTTAATTGTGTGATATCTATCCTTGTTTTTATCACGATAAGTGTATAAATTTGGGGCTCGGCTTGTTTCCTTTTTTCTTAATGTTTTCTTGTACATGTCATCCGTTTGTTTGGCCAATGTCCAAGATTTTTGGATGCTGCTTCGGATTATATTTCTCACTATTATGATCACTGCCTGTCTTGAGTTATCTCAACCAGAAATTTACAACTCTTGGATGTTATTGTATAGTTATCTATGGCTGATTATTTTTGATGTCCTACTTCTTCATATGTGTTTTCCTTTGCATGTTGGTGGAAGTGGGAGAGTGAGACTACACATAAGCTTAAATTAATAAAATTAATAATAAGTGTTTTATGTGCATTACCAACAACAAGATGACAAAGGGAAACTTTGTATTATCATACCTGTAAGGATATATTATACCAGAACCAGCAAATATGTTTGAAGCAAATGCTAAATTACCAAAAGGTATCTTAAGAGACTATGGGCTTGGAGTCTTCTTTGCTATATTTCCCAAAAACTTAATTTATCCACCAACACTGTAGTTCTCAAACAAAGAAAGCTACAGCATGCTGCTGTTAGTCTGCTTGCAGCCGGTTTCTTCTCTAAGGGTCACTTAGACGCCCGGGCTTAGACGAGTGTTTAGTCATCGCGAACGTAAAAGAGCGGTATGGCAGAATGGCCAAGTAGGGAAGAAGGCGAGACGATTCTTCTTTAGGCTAAATAGTGTCTCCTCATAATCCCTGCTGAAATTTCTAGAGACAAACAGACTGCCAGCAGTCTATGCTGCTGTTTATGATATCAAATTTAGAATTGAAATAGACCAAAACAGAATACTTAGTGACCTATATAATGCAATTTCAGTCAAAACATCCCAGTATAAATGATTTGGTATACAGCTATATACCCTTCATGACTACCGGTATTCTTAATTCAATTGGTTGTGATCATAATTTCTGAGGTGACCTGAGAAGGTAGTGTGGAGACTGTTTTTTTGGCAAGATATTTAACATTCAATGTAAAAATGTTAAAATCATTACATGATCATTGTGTTGTTGACCACAAGACTTGAATTGAAGTAAATAATAAATAAAGTGCCCATAATGTCAAAAATTTTTCTTCGCTCATCTAATTCTACATTTCACCTAATGAACTTCAGCGAAAAAATTTTTCGATTTGGATAAAACGCAATTTTTTTACGAATTTTTACAAATTTCAAAATTCTATTTTCTTGCGGTCGACCCCTGCCGCTGATCACAAGAATAACGTGCTCAAAATTACCACGTGACTGATATCTGTGACGTAGGTTCAGGAACCCCTTGACCTTTCAGTGCATATAAACACACAGGTCGTGTGCGAAAGTTTACGATATCGTAAGCTTTATTTCGTGACCTCAGTGATCTCCACACTTTAACTCCTTCTAGTTTTACTAGTCTGCTATGGAAGAAGAGTTCTCTGGCACGGAAAGTGATAATACTGCGGATACTGCGGAATTCAGTCAAGATGAATTTGACAATGTCGAAGTAGAGGCCGTAGAAGTCGAAGCGAGCGGTCGAAGCCACGAAAATGATGACGATTCGCTTGAACCATACACGGATGAACCGCTTGCAGACGAAGAATGGCTTGCACGTTACCGAAAGAAACAAGAAGAAAATAAAAAGTTAGAGAGAGAGTTAAAGAAACGTCTAGAAAACTGCGTTGTTGTTGAAGAGTGGTAAGTTTAGAGCTTGTCTTTATTCTGCTCTATTTACATTCGTGTTTCGCACCTCCTTTGTGTGTATGCTCTTATGCATGTTGTTGTTTTCCTACCTAAGTAGCTCTAAAACTGAAATCACGTTCGTTCACATTCTTTGATTTAATTGTTTTACATTCAGGTGTACCTGTGGGAACTGCAGTTGTGATCTTCTGGCGAATATCAGCGAGTGCTACTGCTGCAAAGAGCTAGAAGGATGCTGCGAAGCACTCACAAGTGACCTAGTAAAGGAGGACCTACAAGACGCCCAAGAATTAAACTGCATCACTGAACACCCAGGCTTTAGACCCGTCTGCCTAGAAAAGTGGAGCCTACGGCTGGCTGGTGGAAAGTACCGCATGCATGGGGCGGGAATTTGACATTTTTCAAAAAATTGCTTTAAAATTCCTGGGCAAAAATGTGAGGTCAAATATAAATTAAATTCCCCACCCCGGGAAATGATTTGTGGTCAAGGTCATAAAAATTCAATTATCTCTACCCCGGGACAGCAAGTAGGTGCATAATTTCTTCATTTGTTTTTAGAGTTTTTAGAGCTCAGATTGTTCACGGCCATAACTTTTATCTATACTGAACTGTTAATATCCCGAGATCAAGTCCATTATTTTTGTTACAGCTTAGTTATCCCTAGTTGATTTATTTCTAGACTATATGTTTCTTACTTAGTTTTTGTCACTGAAATACAACTTTTTTTCTTTACACGAATCCTAGTAGTGCATATGTTGTACATTGTAGTAAGTTTTCTTCCCTGTTAAGTATTATTTTTCCTTCGATTCAAACTCATTATATAATACATTATAATGCACAAAAACAAAGGAAAAATTAAATTTAACTGAAGGTAAAACTTGACTACAACACATTAACTTACTTGTATAGATCAGCAGAGTGTGCCTTAGTAATTATTTGGTCCATATGTGCCATCTTAATGTTGGTAATAAACTCACATCCAGAGTGTATTTATATATTTGTCTATTCCTTCAATGTTGTTTAGATATCTCCGATCAGTTGCCTACAGAGAGTTTTCAAGGCTTGTGTACGGATACCAGGGAAAGAAGAGGATCCCTCTCCCTGCATGTGCCTACACTGCAATACGCAAGGCATTCCCTGTTCAAGAGGACGAGACGCTCACTGGGTTTGAAGTCGAAGATTTAGTTGATTGAAAGCTTTTACATTACAGTAATTTTGTTACTGTACCACCAAATAATTTTTTTTAATAAACACAAACATAATACAATGTTAAATGGCAAATTAAAAAAAATCATTTTACTTTAAATTTCTGGTTTCAGAGCTTCTTGGCCTGTCCTTTATTTTACAGCAACATGACATTGTTTTTCTTGTTAGTAGCGATCAAGATTTCTGCACAGCCCCATACATTTGTTATACATACAAGTTTTAACTATATTCATACATGCATGAACTGTTTATGTGAACTGCAGTAGTATGTATGTATAATGAATGTATGGAGCTAGGCAGAAACCTTACTGCGTGCAGTAGTCTTCTTTAGTACTACTCCAGTGCCAACCAAATAGCAAAGTATAAAATGTACTTTTGCAGATTTATATGCAGGTAACAGGCTAACTTTTTTGCAAGGTGTGACTAAGGTTGTACCATGTGTGACATATTTCAGACATATGCGTGACATGATTAATTTCAGGGATCACATATTTAAAAATGTTGTTACTCCTTTCTATTTTTTGGACAGTTTTCAATAAACCCATGTCCTCTCATGGGGTTTTTGCAAGCAGAACATAGTGGGCGAGCCCTTGTAGACTGCTCCCTGCTTTGCCCTTCTGGCTGATCTGCCACTGCGAATAAAGAAACAAATAACCATTGTTATCATCTGTGACTTGTGTATATTTTTCATTTGTAATTAACTCTGGAAGACTTGTTACAAGATTGCCTTTACTGTTAAATGAAACCTGACACTTGTTCTACCTGATTCTGTGGCATGTCCTTCTTCAGGGTCTGTTGTGGGTGGTACATCTCTCGTTACCATGTTCAGCCTCTCTGCCCTCTTCCTAATGGCCTCCTCTCTGGGTTGCTTATCCACCAGCATGGAATTCATGGGCTCTGGTGTCATCTCTTTCAACTCTTGGACTGCACCTTGAAGTTGCTCTTTGCTCAGTCCCAGAGAGAACTGGAAAAGTTCTTCAACATAGTCTACAAAAAAGTCCATAATAATTATGTACAGCAAATGACAGAGCTTGCTAAAAAAATGGTTGCTATGGAATTCTTTCCCAAATGGTCTTTGCCAGTGTTTGTTCTATTGATATATGATTTGCACCCTTTTTCAGAAACAAATTTCCAGGACTTTTTCAGGACTCAGATTGATTTTTCAAGGGCTCTAAAATTCACATTAACCCCTACACTCCCAAGACCTCAATGTTATTCTCCTTACTGCCTTCCATACACTTAATATTTTTTAGTTGAGTTTAACAGATTTCGAGAACTTTCCAGGACCAGTGGCCTTTTTCCAGGACTTTTCAGTCCTGGAAAATGCCAAAATAACATTCCAGGATTTTCCAGGCTTTCCAGAACCCGTACTAACCCTGATTGAAGGTTGTATCCACTGTTAACAATCTACCACAGTTACAAATAAGGAAGCGCATACAAAAATCAAATGCTTTCAAAAATCAGTTCCTTCAGTTAGGGTGTGTTCAAATGTAAAACCTTCATGATGAATTTGTTGAAATTCGTGTCCTTGCAATCAACATTATTTTGTTCTCAAAATGATCTTTTTAAATAAAAAAAGAGCAAGAGAATGCAACTGAAGGCATTCAGTGTCAAAAACTATAATTATGGGTTGGGTTATCAATATATCCACTGTAGTATAATAAAAGTTGTTTAAGTTTACCAAAGTTTTGTTCAACTTTTCGACTTCTAACAGTTGCTTCCCCGTTTTTAAACTTCGGGTAGGTCACTTTTAAGGGTACACTGTTATCTTCATTAACTCTGTCATCTCTGTGCAGGTTGTAATTAAAATGCAGAGCTGCTAGAATATGCCTGTAAAAAAAGGACAAAGGTCATAATTATTGAACATATATATCTATTTAAGTCTGCATACAGGCCAATGTCGGCCCACCAGGCCGGAGCTCATCCCAGTTTCTGTAGCACGAAGCGACTAGGAATATTTCTATTCCGCCCTGGATGGGATGCTAGTCCATCACAGGGTTACCCTCAGCATTAAATTTGCCTGGGTGGAGAGCAACCTCGTTCCCAGGGTCTCTCATCTTACCGCCCCCTGAGGCGAGCAAGGAGAGACTCCTTGTTCGTCTCAGGGGGCGGTAAGATGAGAGACCCTGGGAACGAGGTTGGGTGGAGAGAGGCACCGTGACAGTTAATTGTCTTGCCCAAAAACACAACACAATGTTCGCGGCCAGCTGGTCTCGAACCTGGACCGCTTGCTCCAGAGTCAAGCGCACTAACCATGAGGCTACCATGCCTCCCACAATTGAACATATAACTAGTACATATTGGAAGAAGCAAAAAGGAACATACGAAAAAAGGAAAATAGTAATAAAAATGGAAATACCTGCAGTACATTCCAATGTAGGAATAAGCAATCAACTTTGGGGCAAACAAGTTCAGCACCGAGTGAAAACCTTCGAGGCAGTCTGTCTGTGCCAGTGGAGAAGCTTGCATTATGCCCTTCTTAAGACTTTCCGCAGTCAGAGCCTTCTTCATTTTCTCGTATCCAGCATGGTCTAGTAATAGAAGAAAAACAAATGAATTCAGAAGCTGCGTTTCAATGTTGTTATTTCAAGTGTTCATCAAAAATGATTTACAGGTGTAGTTGCAAGTGATATTCCTGTCAGTTGTTTAAAGATGTCAACCTATTTTATAATAAAAAACATGTTGGACCTTCAATTAGCAAGAAAACTATAGTATTCTTTACTCTGAGAGCACTTCCCTAACACAACAACCCTGGGTCACCTGATGGCAATTACATTTAAATAGAATTACACCCAAAAGGTAACTTTATTTTAATTAGGGTCATGCTCTAGGCTAGTAATGTAAAGCATAAACTACATTACCAAAACATTACTGTACCTGGATCCAGCCATTTCCTATCAGGAATTTTTCCATGAACACACTTGTTGAATTTTGGGTCTTCAAGACCAGTGTGTTTGTTCACAATGTGACTTAAAAATGACTTAAACTTCGCCCAGATGACTTTTCCGTCACCATTAGAGGTGGTAGTTGCACTCCAGTAGAGATGCTTTTCACATGGCTTCACCCATTGTTGGATATCTTCATTTCCCTTTTCTTTGGCTATCTTGGACAGGACTTTTCTGATCTCTGAATAGCAACAGCCATCATAGTAGTTTAAATAGTGGTTAGCTTTCATGAATCTTATTTACTTTTCCAACTGTGGCATATTGTGGCCCAGGCTGCACAACTGGCCAAGTGATTTTCAAGTTATTAAAAGCAAAGTAGTTTATTAAACCTCTGGCAGATTCTCTACCCATGGTACCCCATACAGACTATTATTAGCATTTCAATTAAAATTAATAACAGAACTATTTCTCAAAGGTTGACAATACTGTGCATAACCAGTCACTATAAAGGTAGACTAGCACTACATAAAAAGTTCATACTTTTTTTCAGATGCCACAGATCAAAGTAGTGTGTGATGTCCTTCAAGACATTCCTCATGTGACTTGCAATCTGAACATGTCTGTCAGATATAAATGTCCTGATGACCACACCACATCCAATAAGAAAATTCATGCATCTCTGGAACCCCAGAAATTCCATTGCAGGACTGCTGCCTGCCTGATTTCTCTGCAAATTAATGTACATGCAAGCTAAGGTCTAGATGAAGTTGTCCGTTTATTTACTTATGATGAATGTTACAAAATGCACGTATCTGTGACATATGTACTATCACATACATGCAGAAATGACTTTGTACACCACTTTTTTCTGTTTCAAAATTGGTTCACTCATGTCTCAAAAAAATCATTCACTGGAATGTGGAAAACATCTGAAAAATTACAATTAAATTGTTGAATAATTTTAAAATTTATACCTGAACAAGTGCAAAATGGATTATGCGAGGTAACGTGCAGCAGAACACAGTATAGGCACAATATTTGGCACAGTGCCCCATGCTGTCATGCCGTCTGTCACCTGCTATGGCTATCCCGCCAAGATCCTTCAGCTGTGACAGCAAATTTGCTTGGTACTGCTTCCAGAATAGGTGGATGGTAGGGAACAGTTTATTCTGTAACATGGATTCATGAAAAGAAGGTTCAATTAATAATCCAAAAACTAATATTGGTCAGAAATTAAATACTGTAAAAAGCTCAAGACAAAGTATCTTTAGAAAATGGGAAATTTGCATTTCTTTAGTCTTCATAATGAAATTCCATACAGATTTATGGAAGTAATTATGATGTATTATTGATCAACTCATCAGTTGTTTTGAAAAACGTATGTCCAGAGAATGATACATAATAGGAAAAATGTTTTGCACAGGATTCAGAGAGGAGCTCACGTGTACATGTACCAACATCACACACACGCCTTTCAGATTAAGTACTTTTGGTGCTTACAGTTGTATCTTAAAAGAACACCAGAACATTGTTGCTGTTATCATTAAGTTGAACTCACCCGTTGGTGGGTGAAAAATGTATTCAACGATATACATGACAAGCCCATATGCTGGAAGATCTGTGCTACTTTGGTGAAGGAACCTCCAGCAAAGAGAGTGGCCATACACAGAAGAAAGTTGCCAGCAGCAGTCCTTGTCCCTGGCAAAAGAGGCTGGCTGTTCCAGGTGTAATCTTTTCCACAACTAGGGTTGTTGCAAGCTGTTTTTATGACAACCTCAGTCCCATTCTGTGTTGCTGTCATGGTAGGTTGAATATCTGATCGACAAATGTGGCAGAACTGAAACAACAGCAGGAGTTTTGATAAAAACACTATGTGTTTTGGCTCTGTCCTTAGGTTGTGGTGGTTTGAGAGAGGAATGCTGCAAAAAAAAAAAAGAAAAAATAATAAATGAAGTCAATGTATATATATTAGAAAAGTACAGAATAAGCTACAAGGTAACCCACCAAATGGAACAACATGTCTAGAAATTCCTTTTCCAGAGGCAATTTCTATGACATTAAACCGAAATTTGCCAAGGGAGGTGGGGTGTAAAACAACAATTTCCATGGGGAAAAAATATTTTTTTAACACTGCACAATATTAATTACAAAGTTGTTTTACTATTCTTTATATATTACGTATGTCTTGATAATAAGTCCTCAGTGTTACCAACAACTCAGTTCACGCTTTACACACATGTCACAGCAAATACTTTGGCAAACAGCCCTGTTCAATATACTGTACAATCATATAGTTTTAATGGCAGATACAATAATAACTTCTAGTGACATTTTGAGGCAATACATTACCTTTTGCCTTTTTTTCTGTAAAATTATCCTCGGTGTCAGTTTGTTCATCACTCTCACTGAACAGATCACCACCACCAGAGGAAAACAGGTCTGGCTCCTCTTCAATGGTCTCATTGTCATCAACATCTTCCTCCTGATATTCCTGATCACCAGTAGTGGGGGCATCCTCAAGATCAGCATTTGCAGAATTATCCATCAGATTAGAGGCAATGTTTTCAGCCATTTTCAATTGGCTTTCTAGTTGCTGAACTTTATTGGTTAATGCATTCACTGCAACAAAAGTAAAAACACAGTCATTGCAATTGTTGTCCATTAACCAAAGCTCACTAATACATGCTGAAAATTCTTGACTTCATACAACAACTCTTCCTCTGTTCAGCATACATGTATTTACCGTCCCGTGTTGGACATGACTGTGCGTCAAAATGTGCGAAAAGAGTGATTAAACTGTCTGCTTAACCTAACCTTTGCGTTTAAGTTGTTTATTTTTTCCTTGACACTTGCCAAGTGCCTCTTGGGACGATTCCAACTGCCTCTTCAGCTTGTCAACCTCCCTCGTCAGCAGATTGTAAGTTTCATCAGCGAGTGTCTGTGATGATTCGTCCTAGGATGCACCAGAGAACTAAATGTAGTTAGATATTGAGACTAATTTTAAATGTTATGTTAAATTTTGCCTGTTGTGCAAATTATAATGGAATCAGAGAGATTACAAGGAACTTGACAATAACAATTTGTCATGCACCTACAGTATATATACTGACCCTAACACCAATTTCAACAAAAAAAAAATTGTACCTGCATGGCTTTGCAGTTGTTAGCAATAGCAGGTTCAAGGCTGCAGCTATCAACATCTATGTGGCTAACTATCACAGATTCTTCTTGTACCTGCAAAAAAATCAGTGCAACTTGTAAGGTGTGCTGGAAGGTGGCTTTTCTTGTGTATATACAGATCTTCCATCAAAGCAGTCAACAGAGAAGTAGGGTAAATAAAATTTATCAAAGTACTCTTTGCCTGTTCAACAGCTATCATATCATTGGTGATATTTTGAAGTACAGTGTATTCATTTAAAAACATCTAATACAACTGTTACAATAATTCTAAACAATTCGAATGGATACAATGATTGGAGTTTCTGCTTCTGTCTTGGGTTCACATTCTTCAAGATAAATGCATGAATAGGAAAAATATTTCGAAATCAAAGACAATAACAAATATATTTACATGTACTTCCGCTGCGTTAGCTTCATTTCCGCCATCTTCCTGCACGGTATTTCTGGCATTTTCTGTGCAGCTATCTTGGGTCTACAAAAAAGTATTACAAGACAACAGTACTCGATCATTGAGATATGTATACACATATATATAATATGAATTTAATGAATTCGTTTCAATGAAACCTTCCATTAAAGCAAGACTGCTTACCGCCTCGCTACTTGTGGAAGGGCCGGAGGTAACAGTGTGTGGGGCTGTAGCACCTTCGATATTCTCGTGTGCAGTGAGATCCCTCAGTCTTGCCTTAGCAGATCTCACGACCTATAAAAAAACAAAATAACAACAGGATAAGAACAAAAATCTAACGAAGATATAACAGAACAAGGTCAATAAATACTGGAGCGACGAAATAATAAAGTATGCATCTCTAGCTAGCACGTGTTAAAAGCGACAGG
>JAHPZR010012219.1:10000-22570 GCA_019787425.1 Platygyra sinensis | reverse complement strand
CTGCACAACAAACCAAGACCTTTCCTAAACCACTGTGAAAAGCGAATGAAATACGCAAGTGAAATTCAATTAGAGCATATCAGAGAAGAAGGAGGCGGTAATTTCAAAGTCCAGTCCCAGACAGATGAAGTTTGGTACAATCTCTCCTTTGGTTCTGAGGATATCATGCCAAGATGTACCTGTCCTGATTTTTGCCATACTGGGCTGCTATGTAAGCATTTCTTTGCAATATTTAACCTCTATCCAAAGTGGCAGTGGGATTCGTTACCGAAAACATTCCGAAACAGCCCTCATATCTCACTAGACTGGGAGCATGTCTTTGTTGATGCTGATAAATATAAAGCTACCAATGAGTCCTCTGGAGAATTAGGAAATGATAGCACTGGTGAAAATTTTACAAGAGATCTTCAAGATCAAATAACTGGCATGCCCAGGCAGAAAGCCAAAAACCCTGAAGACCCAATAAGGCATGAAGCAATGGCATGTAGAGAGAAACTAAAAGAGCTAACATCAATAACATACAACATTGAAAATTTAAATGGCCTTAAGGAACTTAACAGTTCTCTGGAATTATTAGTCAATAAGTTTACAACATACCAAACGACCGATGAAAAGGAGAACTTCCCACAAACATTGCTCAAAAAATAAATTAATAAGTCAAATGGTAAATCATCTGCTGGCCCAAATTACCTTCCACTTCCTGTGCGCCCCAAGAAAAACCGGTACAAAAACAGAGTCGGGGCATTTGCATCTATGATGCAAAAGCATTACAAAGTGAACATACCTGTCAGTGGTGACTCTGGTGCCTCTGGTGCCTCTGAGAAGAGGAGAGCCTTAAACAATCTGAAACGAAAAAACAAATCTGGCCCAAAATATTCAGCACCAACAAAGAAACAACGAGGAGACTGGGGACAACCAGCCCAGAATGTGCCAACAATGACTGGTGAAACATCCCCTTCCTTTGAAAAACAACATCTTCCTGGTGGAATGCAGGCAAAGAATGGCATAATTGCATCCAGTCAAACTTCAAGCCAAGAATCAGCTCCACAGAAGCCAGCTGTCCTGAATGATTCTGGTGACTCACAGAAAGAAGCCAAAGAAGATTACTACTGCAGCAGTGGATCCTCACCCTTAGAAAAAAATCATATCCATAGTGGAATACAGTCATCCTGGGCAAAGAATGACATGAGCAATGCACCAACTCCTGCACCCAATGAAACTCCAAAACAACAATCAGCTCCAGAGAAGCAAGCTGCCATGGATGACTCTGGTAAATCAGAAAAAGAAAAAAGAGAAAAATACCACTACAACAGTCAACATGACCCAATTATCCCTTCCAGTGCATCTCCTGTGATTGTCATTAATGATGATTCTCCTGATCCTCCCTTGTGGGTGAAATTAGAAAATTGTAATCCTGATGATCCTGAATCTAAACTAATTCTCTATGAAGCAAGCAAAAGCAGTATTCTACGCAAGACCAGCTGGTTGACAGATTCAGAAATCCATGCAGGACAGCTGCTCCTAAAGAAAGAATTCCCATTTCTAGATGGCCTAAATGATACATCAATAACTGGTTCTCATGTTGTGCCTGCAAAATCTGACTTTGTTCAGATTGTAAATACTGGGTCACACTGGGTGTGCCTCAGTTCAATAGCCACAACATCAGCTAGTGGCACTGTCAGGATCTTTGACAGCCTTTATCTGAAACCCAGTTCAATAGCAATTGAACATGCTTGTCGCATGTTGATGTTTCCTGGGGATCAAGTCACCCTTGTAAATGAAAAGGTCCAGAGACAAGTAGGTAGCAATGATTGTGGCCTATTTGCTCTGGCCTTTGCAACCGACCTCTGCAATGGTTTAGACCCTGTTAATCAAAGGTATGAACAAGGATCTATGCGGCAACATTATGTCAGCTGCCTTGAGAATGGAGCAATGGTGCCATTTCCGAAAACTACAAGGAAAGTTCCTCTTCATGTCAGCAGCAAGAAATCATCTGTTGCTATCTACTGTGTGTGCAGAATGCCATACGATAAAGAGGAATACGTTCAGTGCAGCTATAGATGCAGAGCATGGTACCATACTTCATGTGTCAAAATACCAGAGTGGGCTATTAACAGTGGTAGAAAATGGAAGTGTGGCAAATGCAGCTGCAAGATATTAAAGGAGCGAAGTGACAGAATGTGTCTTGCAAAAAATGAGCAAGTCTTAGACATCAGACATTTCAAGTTTGTCACTTGAAACCATTCCTCTCATTTTCATTTTCCTCAGATAATTTTTCTTGTTGAGGTGGCTGCCATGACTGTGTTACAGAAAATTTTCATACCTCCCCCACACTTAACATAAGGGGTTTTGGGGGGTTAGAGCCCCTTACAGAAAATTTTCATTTAGCGTCATATTTTCCATAAAAAAATGGCTACAGTCAGTAGATGGGTATTTTTATGTAGAACCACACAATTTGAAAGTCGTCCAAAAATGGTTTAAAATAGTGTGACACTATAAAAAGGCTACCAAATTTCAGTCTGAATAATCCCTGTGAGTAATCTATTCACAAATGTTTCAATTGAAATTTGTTCAAAAAATATCAACAGACAAAATGGAAAAAAAAAGTTTAATTAATTTTAATTCTTAGTTAACAGACACTGTCGCCATCTCTATTATGCAAAAAATTAAGTTTGGCAAATAAAGCTGTAAAGTATTTGCTTTAATACTTGTTGAATGCTGTTTTGAGGGCTAATAAGTATTACTTGCATGGTGACAAATAACAGTTCATCTAGAATTTCTGTTGCTGTGTTAATACAAGTTATAACTGAAACAATAGCTTAATTGTTGATCAATTGTCTAACTATTGTATGCTTTATATATCTACTGTTTCAGTTTTTTTTTTACATATCTTTAATAAGCTAAATTCTTGAAGCTCACTTCTATGAAAATATATCCACAGAAACTATCGTTAATTTGTGTAAAGATAAAAAAGGCCTATGTAACAATATTAGTCTGGTCTGCATTTACATGTACAGTAAGCTTATGTCTGTATTGACAGCCCGGGGGGGGGGGGGGTACTCCCTTATTTGGGCTATACGGGGACGTGCCGCTGGACAGGGTATGTTTTTTTGGCCTCGCTGTCCTAAACAGGGTATACAATTCGACTTGCTTCTGTCCTAAACAGGGTATGGTATTACGAGCCCGAGAGACTTTAACCCAGACTGTGAGCAGTCTCTTTCTTTTCTTGGCCTGCATCCCGGAGCCTGCGAGAAGTTGAAAGAGCGTGCGATCGAGCGGCAGAAAAGCGACGCATTTTTTTTCTGATTTGCGCGATATCAACTGAGTAAACCGACATATGGTTGGTCTAGTTTCTTTGTCTTGGATAACGGGATGAAAGAAAGATGTTACTGTGTCGCGCAGACATGAGGGATCCCGCTGGTATATATATATTGTTTGGGGATATTTTCTTCTCTGTAAAAGCTCTATTAGTGCTTTAATCAAAATAAAATTAACCTCAAAAATAAGTTCCTCTTATTCATTATTCTATAGATGCAATGACGGCATTTTGCCACGCTGATTTAGAGCTTAATGCTTGGCGGCTTTTTGTTTAGTTCAAGTGTAGAGACGCAACAACTTGGTTTTAGACGCATCGAGCATGATTTCTTTAATTTGAATAACTTATTAAAACAGTGTAAATTCCTGTAAAACCAGCGAGTGTGCATTTTGTCGCTTGTCCTAAACAGGGTCTTAAAATGGAGGTTGTTGTCCTACACAGGGTAGGGTTTTTAGCGTATTTTTGTCCTAAACAGGGTCAGGATTTCAAACCCTCAGCGGCACCCCTGTACCCAAACATTGGTCAAGTACCCCCCCCCCCCCCCCCCCGGGATTGACAGACTATGAGCTCATTTGCATATTTCAGCAAAAAGTTGTTTATAGATCTGCTTGCATTTTTGTCATTAAAACAAAACATTCAGTGTATGACAAATAAATTAACTGTACTAAAGAAATAAAGATTTATGGTAAATTTATAAACGAAAGATGGCAATTTCATATAACATGCTTACCACTTATACATACGGACGTACACAGTGTGCTTAAAATAAAGTGCCCATAATGTCAAAAATTTTTCTTCGCTCATCTAATTCTACATTTCACCTAATGAACTTCAGCGAAAAAATTTTTCGATTTGGATAAAACGCAATTTTTTTACGAATTTTTACAAATTTCAAAATTCTATTTTCTTGCGGTCGACCCCTGCCGCTGATCACAAGAATAACGTGCTCAAAATTACCACGTGACTGATATCTGTGACGTAGGTTCAGGAACCCCTTGACCTTTCAGTGCATATAAACACACAGGTCGTGTGCGAAAGTTTACGATATCGTAAGCTTTATTTCGTGACCTCAGTGATCTCCACACTTTAACTCCTTCTAGTTTTACTAGTCTGCTATGGAAGAAGAGTTCTCTGGCACGGAAAGTGATAATACTGCGGATACTGCGGAATTCAGTCAAGATGAATTTGACAATGTCGAAGTAGAGGCCGTAGAAGTCGAAGCGAGCGGTCGAAGCCACGAAAATGATGACGATTCGCTTGAACCATACACGGATGAACCGCTTGCAGCACTCATGTCCAATACACTCAAAGTGTGTCGAGTCGTCTCTATGTATAGACAAGTCGTCTTGGCAAAAGTCATGTCGTGAAATTCATGAAGTCATCCTTACCGGAAGTTGACAAACCCTACAGGAAGTCTGACTACAGTCACCGGAAATGGTCATACTGCGTGAATGGGGGGTAGAAATGTCGTCGAGTCGTCACGACTCGACACGAGTTGACACGACTCGTTACTGCTAGAAGTTAACTCGACTTTATGGCTAGAAACGCGCTTGCAGACAAAAGAAATAAAGCAAGAAGCTATGCAATGTATACCTCGTTCTGTAAACTTGTGCAGACAAGTGATACGTTTTAACGAAACGCGTGTGTAGGAAACAAAACTGTGCATCCAAACAAAAAGCCATGCAATGTATACTTCGTTCTGTAAACTTGCACTCGTGCAGACAAGGGATACGTTTTAAATAAACGCGTGTGCAGGAAACAAAACTGTGCATCCAAAGAAAGAAGCCATGCAATCTATACTTCGTACTTAAACGTCTGCAGACGAGTGATACTTTTTAAGCGAAACACCCTCATCAACAAATCAAACCACGAACGCGCAACAACGAAAAGCGTGTGCAGACAAAATTAATTTTTAAACTACGCATGCAAATAAAACATGATCGGAACCCACGCACGCAATGTTTACTTCGTTCTATAAACTTCTTCAGACAAGTTATTACTGTATACGTTTTAGCAGCGAAACGCGTGTGCAAGAAACGAAGCTAAGGATCCAATCGAGACAAGAAGCCATGCAATATAAAATTCGTTCTTTTACTTTTGCAGAGGAGAGATCCTTCTTTTTTTAAGGAAAACACCCGTATAAACAAATCGCATCATATACATGTATACGCATACAATGAAACGCGCTTGCAGACTAAATTAAATAGGCATGCAAGGAAAGCCAGAATCCGCGCACGCAATGTTTATTTCATTGTACAAACGTCTGGAGAAGTGAAAGCGAATGAAACCACACAAACATACACTTCAGTCGTTGTAATAGTGTTTGTTCAGACAAGTTATATTTATTTACCAGCGAATATCCGCGTTTCACCGAGCCTCTGCGGCTATTTGTCAAGTATTATTATCGTTCAAAACATAATCATAAAACTCGTTCCAAATGTGCTAATTTATTCCCTTTTAGCTTGTTGTCGCGAATTAGGGGCATTTACATTCCGCGTACATTTTTATTTTTGCTCATGTGGTTTGGTTCTTATGTAATTCGTGTTATTCCGTTCTCGCTTATTTACGCTGGTTGACACGCGTTATTTTAATCCCGATTACCGATTATTCCCAGTCTCTTTCTTTCATTATCAACTAGCGACCTCGCCTTCACGGTCTCAGTTTAGTAGTGCACATGACAACATTCTTTGACAGATTTCTCTAGGGCATGGCTGACTTTTTAGAAGGTCGTATGTGTTTATTTCGTTTTTTATCTGTTATTCATTTCGTTGACACGAGTTTTTTAAAGTTATGTTCTTTTATAAACTATTTGGGTTTGCTTGCCGTATAATCACTTCTTAACATACTGATTGTATGACAATAGACTAAACACAACAATTATCACACCTACTTTGAACAATAAACTCGACAAATTTTGGTTCATTAGAGCGCACCTTTCAAAGAGTTATTACCCATCTAAACGCTTTTATCCATTTCACGGATTAGACAGTTTTGTTTCGTTCACGGACATTTGAATGACAGTCGTGTATTTTGCGGGAAAGGCGGTGAGAAATTTAGAAAACACTTATACTAATGCGCACTTTGTAGACTTGACTATTCCAAAACTTGAGTAGTGTCAACTCGCGGCCACTCGAAACGACTTGACGACACCTTACAAACCCCCTCCACAACCACTACAAGTAGATTCATTCCAAGTATCACTCTGTCGACTCGACTGTTCCTAAAGTCAAGTCGTGTCGACTCGTAACGACTGGACACGACTTGACGACATTTTATACACCCCCTCCACAATCACTTCAAGCACTTTTATATTAAGTCTGACTCTGGCGACTCGACTGTTCGTAAAATCAAGTCGTGTCGACTCGTAACGACTCGACACGACTTGACGACATTTTATGCACCCCCACCAGAACGACTTCAAGCACTTTTATACTAAGTCTCACTCTGTCGACCGGACCGTTCGTTAAGTCAAGTTGTGTCGACTCGTAACGACTCGACACGACTTGACGACATTTTATGCACCCCCACCACAGTCACTTCAAGCACTTTTATACTAAGTCTCACTCTGTCGACTCGACTGTTCGTAAAATCAAGTCGTGTCGACTCGTAACGACTCGACACGACTTGACGACATTTTATGCATCCGCACCACAACCATTTCAAGCAGATTTATACTAAGTCTCACTCGACTCGACAATTTCAAATGTCGACTGAGTCGTGTCGACTCGTAACGACTGGTAACTTGTGAACTTAACTTCCTGTAGAAACCAGCAATTACTCCTTAACCTTCCGGTAAGTTAAGTCACTACAAAGTTACATGTAGCTTCCGGTAAGACGAGTCGACAACAAAGTTACACGACTCGACTCACTTTGGGTGTATTGGACCAACCCTCGCTTGGAGACGAAGAATGGCTTGCACGTTACCGAAAGAAACAAGAAGAAAATAAAAAGTTAGAGAGAGAGTTAAAGAAACGTCTAGAAAACCGCGTTGTTGTTGAAGAGTGGTAAGTTTAGAGCTTGTCTTTATTCTGCTCTATTTACATTCGTGTTTCGCACCTCCTTTGTGTGTATGCTCTTATGCATGTAGTTGTTTTCTTACCCAAGTAGCTCTAAAACTGAAATCACGTTCATTCACATTCTTTGATTTAATTGTTTTACATTCAGGTGTACCTGTGGGAACTGCAGTTGTGATCTTCTGGCGAATATCAGCGAGTGCTACTGCTGCAAAGAGTTAGAAGGATGCTGCGAAGCACTCACAAGTGACCTAGTAAAGGAGGACCTACAAGACGCCCAAGAATTAAACTGCATCACAGAACACCCTGGCTTTAGACCCGTCTGCCTAGAAAAGTGGAGCCTACGGCTGGCTGGTGGAAAGTACCGCACCAGGAACAAACAAGGGTACAAGAAAACTGGCTCTGAGGAAAGGTCCGATAATCCAGGATAATAATGATTGAATGTCAGACAACTCGCCCCCGAACTTCAGACTCGGTAGCGGATAAAAGAACGAAGAAGAATTTGTTTAGTAGTGGATAAAAGAACGAAGAAAAATTTCTATGGCGTTAAGTCTTGGTTTCATACATTTAACGTCTCTTTTAGCATGGTAATGAATAAAAGAACGAGGGGCTAGTTGTTTGAAGAGCGGGGGCGAGTTGTCCGGGCGAATTGTCCGGATACGTAACGATTAATGCACCTATCAATGTCAAGCCGGGGGGGGGGGGGGGGGGAGAGGCGGGGCATAGGGCGGGAATTTGACATTTTCCAAAAAATTGCTTTAAAATTCCCAACCCTCGGGCAAAAATGTGAGGTCAAATATAAATTAAATTCCCCACCCCGGGAAATGATTTGTGGTCCAGGTCACAAAAATTCAAATATCTCTACCCCGGGACAGCAAGTAGGTGCATAATTTCTTCATTTGTTTTTAGAGTTTTTAGAGCTCAGATTGTTCACGGCCATAGCTTTTATCTATACTGAACTGTTAATATCCCGAGATAAAGTCCATTATTTTTGTTAAAGCTTAGTTACCCCTAGTTGATTTATTTCTGGACTATATGTTTCTTACTTAGTTTTTGTCACTGACATACAACTTTTTTTCTTTACACGAATCCTAGTAGTGCATATGTTGTACACTGTAGTAAGTTTTCTTCCCTGTTAAGTATTATTTTTCCTTCGATTCAAACTCATTATATAATACATTATCATGCACAAAAACAAAGGAAAAATAAAATTTAACTGAGGATAAAACTTGACTACAACACATTAACTTACTTGTATAGATCAGCAGAGTGTGCCTTAGTAGTAATTATTTGGTCCATATGTGCCATCTTAATGTTGGTAATAAACTCACATCCAGAGTGTATTTATATATTTGTCTATTCCTTCAATGTTGTTTAGATATCTCCGATCAGTTGCCTACAGAGAGTTTTCAAGGCTTGTGTACGGATACCTGGGAAAGAAGAGGATCCCTCTCCCTGCATGTGCCTACACTGCAATACGCAAGGCATTCCCTGTTCAAGAGGACGAGACGCTCACTGGGTTTGAAGTCGAAGATTTAGTTGATTGAAAGCTTTTACATTACAGTAATTTTGTTACTGTACCACCAAATAATTTTTTTTAATAAACACAAACATAATACAATGTTAAATGGCAAATTAAAAAAAATCATTTTACTTTAAATTTCTGGTTTCAGAGCTTCTTGGCCTGTCCTTTATTTTACAGCAACATGACATTGTTTTTCTTGTTAGTAGCGATCAAGATTTCTGCACAGCCCCATACATTTGTTATGCATACAAGTTTTAACTATATTCATACATGCATGAACTGTTTATGTGAACTGCAGTAGTATGTATGTATAATGAATGTATGGAGCTAGGCAGAAACCTTACTGCGTGCAGTAGTCTTCTTTAGTACTACTCCAGTGCCAACCAAATAGCAAAGGTATAAAATGTACTTTTGCAGATTTATATGCAGGTAACAGGCTAACTTTTTTGCAAGGTGTGACTAAGGTTGTACCATGTGTGACATATTTCAGACATATGCGTGACATGATTAATTTCAGGGATCACATATTTAAAAATGTTGTTACTCCTTTCTATTTTTTGGACAGTTTTCAATAAACCTATGTCCTCTCATGGGGTTTTTGCAAGCAGAACATAGTGGGCGAGCCCTTGTAGACTGCTCCCTGCTTTGCCCTTCTGGCTGATCTGCCACTGCGAATAAAGAAACAAATAACCATTGTTATCATCTGTGACTTGTGTATATTTTTCATTTGTAATTAACTCTGGAAGACTTGTTACAAGATTGCCTTTACTGTTAAATGAAACCTGACACTTGTTCTACCTGATTCTGTGGCATGTCCTTCTTCAGGGTCTGTTGTGGGTGGTACATCTCTCGTTACCATGCTCAGCCTCTCTGCCCTCTTCCTAATGGCCTCCTCTCTGGGTTGCTTATCCACCAGCATGGAATTCATGGGCTCTGGTGTCATCTCTTTCAACTCTTGGACTGCACCTTGAAGTTGCTCTTTGCTCAGTCCCAGAAAGAACTGGAAAAGTTCTTCAACATAGTCTACAAAAAAGTCCATAATAATTATGTACAGCAAATGACAGAGCTTGCTAAAAAAATGGTTGCTATGGAATTCTTTCCCAAATGGTCTTTGCCAGTGTTTGTTCTATTGATATATGGTTTGCACCCTTTTTCAGAAACAAATTTCCAGGACTTTTTCAGGACTCAGATTGATTTTTCAAGGGCTCTAAAATTCACATTAACCCCTACACTCCCAAGACCTCAATGTTATTCTCCTTACTGCCTTCCATACACTTAATATTTTTTAGTTGAGTTTAACAGATTTCGAGAACTTTCCAGGACCAGTGGCCTTTTTCCAGGACTTTTCAGTCCTGGAAAATGCCAAAATAACATTCCAGGACTTTCCAGGCTTTCCAGAACCCGTACTAACCCTGATTGAAGGTTGTATCCACTGTTAACAATCTACCACAGTTACAAATAAGGAAGCGCATACAAAAATCAAATGCTTTCAAAAATCAGTTCCTTCAGTTAGGGTGTGTTCAAATGTAAAACCTTCATGATGAATTTGTTGAAATTCGTGTTCTTGCAATCAACATTATTTTGTTGTCAAAATGATCTTTTTAAATAAAAAAAGAGCAAGAGAATGCAACTGAAGGCATTCAGTGTCAAAAACTATAATTATGGGTTGGGTTATCAATATATCCACTGTAGTATAATAAAAGTTGTTTAAGTTTACCAAAGTTTTGTTCAACTTTTCGACTTCTAACAGTTGCTTCCCCGTTTTTAAACTTCGGGTAGGTCACTTTTAAGGGTACACTGTCATCTTCATTAACTCTGTCATCTCTGTGCAGGTTGTAATTAAAGTGCAGAGCTGCTAGAATATGCCTGTAAAAAAAGGACAAACTTTTGTCATAATTATTGAACATATATATATATTTAAGTCTGCATACAGGCCAATGTCGGCCCACCAGGCCGGAGCTCATCCTAGTTTCTGTAGCACGAAGCGACTAGGAGTATTTCTATTCCGCCCTGGATGGGATGCTAGTCCATCACAGGGTTACCCTCAGCAATAAATTTGCCTGGGTGGAGAGCAACCTCGTTCCCAGGGTCTCTCATCTTACCGCCCCCTGAGGCGAGCAAGGAGAGACTCCTTGTTCGTCTCAGGGGGCGGTAAGATGAGAGACCCTGGGAACGAGGTTGGGTGGAGAGAGGCACCGTGACAGTTAATTGTCTTGCCCAAAAACACAACACAATGTTCGCGGCCAGCTGGTCTCGAACCTGGACCGCTTGCTCCAGAGTCAAGCGCACTAACCATGAGGCTACCATGCCTCCCACAATTGAACATATAACTAGTACATATTGGAAGAAGCAAAAAGGAACATACGAAAAAAGGAAAATAGTAATAAAAATGGAAATACCTGCAGTACATTCCAATGTAGGAATAAGCAATCAACTTTGGGGCAAACAAGTTCAGCACCGAGTGAAAACCTTCGAGGCAGTCTGTCTGTGCCAGTGGAGAAGCTTGCATTATGCCCTTCTTAAGACTTTCCGCAGTCAGAGCCTTCTTCATTTTCTCGTATCCAGCATGGTCTAGTAATAGAAGAAAAACAAATGAATTCAGAAGCTGCGTTTCAATGTTGTTATTTCAAGTGTTCATCAAAAATGATTTACAGGTGTAGTTGCAAGTTATATTCCTGTCAGTTGTTTAAAGATGTCAACCTATTTTATAATAAAAAACATGATGGACCTTCAATTAGCAAGAAAACTATAAACAGCTGTTTATTTATTTCTGGAGTGTTTTTTTATTTCTGGAGTGAAATTTTTACGTTTATTAATCGTAAGATGCACACATTTGACTTATTAATCGTAAAAGGCCATACTTTACGATTATTAATCGTAAAATGCGTCTCTTACGATTATTAATCTTGGATTTTACGATTAATAATCGTAAAATGCAAGATTAATAATCGTATCTTGCAACAAATACAGTTATTAATCGTACATGCCGTTCTTCTGTCGACAACCCGAATTTCACTCGACCAGCCGCCATTACGAAAACAAACTTCGCATTCAAGAACTACATCTTACAGAGCTTGCTCTGAAATAAATGTGATTCAGCCGAAGTGTTGACGTGACAAGCTTAGCGTGAGGCTATCCTTTTATGAACTGAGTTTGTTTACGGACGATATTTTCAGCGTTTTTTACTCGTCGACGAAAAGCAATGCGAGCGCGAATGTCATGGCCGTGAAACAACAACACCGCAGCCTTCAGTGCGATTATCTTATGATTTGAAAGCGGCTGATTCAATGTCCAAAATGTACCCAAAGTAAAATACAACAGGAAAATAAGCCAACACCTAAGTGTGTTTACGAAATATATTTTATCCGTCTTTGGACTCTTCGGCAAAAAGCAACGCGAGCGGGAAAATATACCGTGGCCCGTGCTCGAACAAACAATGGCATGCGAAACACAACAGGGTTGAAAGCGGCTGATGTTTATAATTTACCCAAAGTAAATGAAACCAGGTAAATGAATAAACAACTGAGACTGTTTACGAACGATATTTTCTCCGGCCTTGACTCTAAGACGAAAAACAACTCGACTCAGCCGTGCCTGAACAAACAACAGTACCGCGCAATGCGAAATAAGAACTTGTCTCAATCAATGATTTAATTACTCTATTAGTGTGTCAAAAATGCTAGCTTACTGTAAACACTACTATTACTCAAATTACC
>JAHPZR010012219.1:0-7500 GCA_019787425.1 Platygyra sinensis | reverse complement strand
ACGCCCACACCACCGCGACTCTCCAACATATCGTTCCAGAGGTCGCTTGGTGGGTGTACGATTAATACGATTATTAATTGTACTGATCACTCAGTTTATACTAAGTACAAAGATCAGAAGTTGCAGTTATCAGTACGATTCATTATCGTACACCCACCTAGCGATTTCTGCAATCAGTGGTGGATCAGGCTTAATAATATAAACAGTTATGTTGTAAAAGTGTCACGATACGCTGGAGAGTCGCGTACGTGCGGGCGTAAAAACAATATAATTCTGACAGCTGTCAAACGCCCATTTCTATCATTGGCTATTTCAGTGACATAAGACATTTGACAACTCTGTCTTTGTATCGACTCTTTTAGACTCCTTTTAGGCTTTCGATTCGACTCGAGACTTCAGACTTTTGGGCAAACACTGAACCGAAGATTTTCGCCGGAGATCACATGACGTCACGTCAGTTTCACAGATGAAAACTAGTGACGACCTCAGCACTCGCGCTTGACATCCGATTCGATTTTCTACTTAGGCGCCATTACAAGCTTTGTTTATCCCAGTGCCAATCAGTCTCTGTTCTTACAAGAACGTACTGGTCATCTGCGGGCACAGCTGGTAGAAAACTCACGCTTACTCAAACTATTTCGCTTTTAGCCCTTTCTTTTGTTTTGTCCGCCATTTTGAATTTTCAAGCGGGTTACCGCTGTACACTCGTTCCCAGACTCCCGTTCCCCGTTCCCCGTTCCCCGTTCCCCGTTCCCCGTTCCCCGTTCCCCGTTCCCCGTTCCCCGTTCCCCGTTCCCCGTTCCCCGTTCCCCGTTCCCCGTTCCCCGTTCCCCGTTCCCCGTTCCCCGTTCCCCGTTCCCCGTTCCCCGTTCCCCGTTCCTCGTTCCCCGTTCCCGGTTCCCGGTTCCCGGTATTAGTAACATCCTCTTTAAAGTAAATCAAAACGCCACCTCCACGGGAATCACGGTCCTTCCTCGCAAAATTGTAACCAGAAATTCTGATCCAATCGTCTGATACACTGGAGTTTAGGTGGGTCTCAGTAATGCCAAGAAGATCAAACTCGATCTATCTTCAACGTTAGATGAACGTCCCCGATCGATTGTTGACATAACAAATACAAATTAGTGTTTTTTTTTCTGACAAACCTTCCGAGAAAAGATGGCATTCCTTAGATCACCCGTGAGGCTTACCTCGAGACACCCCTCGAGAGAGTCCCCAGAGTCTGTACGGACGGCGTTAGATTGCTCGTACGCTGACGTCATAACCAAATTTTCTCGGCTTGATGAGTTACCAATTTTTTCTTAAGTATGGGGCTTCGCTGAAGCTCCGCTATTAGGACTTTCTTAGGAACTAAACCCAGGGGTGATCTACGAAAGACTGAAAAATGAGGAGATGAAAAGAGGCTCGCAAGCCTATGGGCATCAAGTTCCGTACAATGCTTCGCACTCACAGCCTCTGGATTTTGCAAAGCCGAAATCAGAATAGGGACGTCTTGAGAACAACGACAGCCATGAAAATGCAAAGGAAACTGATGTAAAACAGATTCTAATATCTGCACAAGTGAATGGTTATACCCTGAAAGAAAAGGAAGCATACGCCTAATGTTTACGGGCGTTGCATTTGGTGACTGCTGAGCTGGACTATTGTTTCAAAACCATCAGGATAAACAGCAAGTAAAAGTTTCTTCGAAAAGAAAGCAGGCCGTTGATGAAATATTTGTCAATGCAAGTTGCTTAAGTCTCATTAATTATGAGAAAAATGTCAGAAAATAGACGGTTGATTATTGGTTTTAAGATTATGGTATGGCCACTTTGCATTTCTGCGTAAAAACTTACTGTTGCTTATCTTGCTGAATTCGTCGAACTGACTGTCAACAGGGAGCGACAACAATCTACCTGCAAGCATTAAGATTGTTATCAACAGCGGGACCAGAGAGTTCCGTTGCTCTCTTACAGGATATGTGGCCCAGAGAGATGTTCCTAATTCGCGCTTTCCGTAAGAAAATGTGAAAAGGTGCTAATCCCATCGAAAAGGATTATACGGTTTTTTCACATTAGTTTCTAACATGATTGTATTACTTTATAAAAAGTCTGAATTGGTAAGTAACAATCGACATAAGTTAAACTGAATTTACCTCAGAGTTACTGTCATGTACAAAATACAAACAATTAAAATCAAACATAAAATTACAAGAAATAATATTCTAACAAAATCAGGATAAACGGCTAGTAAAACTTTCTTTGGAAAGAAAACAGACCATTGAAATATTTTACAATTTTAGTTGTTTAGGCCTATCTAATTAGGAGAAAAATGTCAGAAGATTGACGGACAAAATTGTCAAAACGTTTGGTTTAAGATAATGATCAACAGCTGTTAGCTGGTATTGTTAATTCGCTTTACTGTGTAAAAACTCGTTGTTGCTTATCCTGGTGAATTCGTCTTACTTACTGTCAACAAAGAGCGACAATAATCTTCTTGCAAGCATTTAATGAGGTTTGTATAAGTTCTTTACATATCGTATC
The DNA here is from genome assembly GCA_019787425.1 of Platygyra sinensis. NCBI lineage: Eukaryota > Metazoa > Cnidaria > Anthozoa > Scleractinia > Merulinidae > Platygyra > Platygyra sinensis. The sequence goes on along the minus strand of JAHPZR010012219.1, from coordinate 4,978 downwards.
TGATAACGAAACAAAAGTCAGACAAAGGAGAGCTAGTAACCTCTCACTAACCGACCGCGAGGGCCGTACCGGGGAATATTGGCCCGCTGCGCTCGGTCCGTAGAAAACGACCGAGGGCCAATATTCCCCAGTACGGCTCGAGCTAGCTAGGTTAGTAAGTAGTTTATTATATGGCACTCGAGCCATGCTTGTTTGTTTTCAGTTAAAAAGCACTTCCGGTCGCTTGAATGCAAAGGGCTTCCTCCGTGTGTTTTTGATGACGCGAGCAACTCAAAAAGAACAAACTACCACGAGTTTGAAAACAAATTCATTGAACGTAAATCATGTTGAGTATAAACAAGGCTTTAAGAACGATTTGTAACCGAATTTGTCACAAGTCTCAACAGTTGCAGTTTGTTCAAATTGGAAAATGGTTTCTGTCGATACTGCATGGATGAAGAAATGTCGAAGTTTGTTGCTGTGAAAATCATTCAAGCATATACGCAGCTAATGAAGAGGGAGTCTTAAAGTCATTCCTCCTCCTCTCTCTCGATAACGATTCGACGTTTCTTCTCATTCTGGACAATATTCTGCGCTGAAAACTGGAAATTGTTGCTGGCTTGTACTCTTGTCCGTGTTTCCTATGTTTGCTCTGTAAAATATCAATCTTCTAGGTAGTTTCTTTGCGAAGAATGAGAGTATCTACACGTTTTCTTTTCGTAGTTTTGGTTGCAAATTTTTACTTTGCCGGCTTTCGAAACCAAAAAAAATAAATAAATAAATAAATAATACACAGCTTATGATCGTTTCTATGGAAACAATCCGTATGGCAGAATCCCGACCAAGAAAGAACCAATCAGAACGCTCGGATTTACCTCAAGACTATATTGCCATAGAATAATTCTTGCTATTTTCAAGTCAAACGACTGATTCGTCAAAACATTTAGTTTTACATATTTTCTGTTCTTCCTCGAATCATTCTTAAAAATTCACAGGGAGAAAAAAAAAAACGGCGGCAATTTAAAATTGTTTAAAAATCATTTTCAAAAGCGCGGTTAATTTGTTTAAATCGCAAATTGTTTTTTCGCAAAACTCCTGCTGGCGATGTGTAGATTCAAGAGAAAAAGAGAAAACGAAACCGCATTTGCTGTGGGCGACAAACGTCAAAATATTTAACTGATAAAATCAGCGATCAAACTTTCAATAGTCATGGAAATGTTATCTTTCAGTATACACAGAATGGCATCATAGATGGTTTGAAAATTAGGACCGAATGGTAGAGAGAACAATCACTTTAACATTTTAATAATATATATTTTATACCCAGAGTGGTGCATTTCAAAAACGTTTGGTTAAAAACATGAAAGACATATTTTTCCATTTCAATGTGCCGTGGGGTACATACCTGTCACAAAGTTTGGCAAGGCTTTTTATAGCACGATATCTACCATAAAGAGTCATATCGGCACGTGCAGATTAAAGTTTAAAAGCTGTTCGATTAATAAACGAAGGTTCAGATGATTGCCGGCATTAGATCTTTGTTCTTAAGAGTCTGAATAATTAACTCGACAGTGACGTAAGATGAGCGGGCATTAATTTGAAATGTTCAGTTTCATGATTGTGATCAACAGCTGGTCCATAGAGTTTTGTTGATCTCTTACTTTCTTAGTTCAGCATATGTTCACGTGTTCATAGTTCACGTTTTCCTTAAGAAAATATCCTAACAGAAGGTGCTAGTTCCACGAGAAATGAGTAAACATTTTTTTTTTTTTTAATAGTTTCTAAAATGATTGTATCACTTTATAAAATGTCTGAATTGGTAAGTTAAAAGTCGACTTAAGATAAATCGAACTTAACTCAGGTTACTATCAAGTAAAAAAAAATATAAACAAACAATCAAACATAAAATTACTAGGAAAAGTATACCAAAAAAAACCACAAAAAGCTAGCCAAAACTTCTTTGGAAAGAAAACAGGCCATTGATGAAATATTTGGCAATTTTAGCTGTTTAAGCCTAGGTAATTATGAGAAAAATGTCAGAAGATTGACCAACAATGTTGTCAAAACGTCTGGTTATAGGATAATGCACAACAGCTGTTGACTGGTATTGTTAATTTGCTTTAATTTTCTGCGTGAAAAACTATTTGTTGCTTATCTTGGTGAAGTCGTCGTACTGACTGTCAACAGAGAACCACAATAATCTTCTCTCAAGCATTTAATGAGGTTTGTTTATGTTCTTTACTTATCGTTTCCTAAAATTATAGCTTTAAAGTCAATATTTGACTCAACTGATGAAATTGTTTTTTCGTAAAACTCCTGCTGGCGATGTGTAGATTCAAGAGAAAAAGAGAAAACGAAACCGCATTGCCTGTGGGCAACAAACGTCAAAATATTTTACTTATAAGATCAGTGATCAAACTTTCAATAGTCATGTAAATGTTTATCTTTCAGTATATATAGAATGGCACCATAGATGGGTTTGAAAATTAGAACCGAATGGTAGAGAGAAAAATCGCTACATACTTACCTCAAATTTTGGTAAGACTTTTTAGCGGAGCTCCGGCGGAAGGGGGCTAATTCCAAGGGAAATGATTAAACCGTTTTCTTAACATTAGTTTGTAACAAGAGTGTATTTCTTTACAATGAGTCTGAATTGACAAGTAAAATATCGGCATAACATAAATGGAATTTAACTCAGGCTTACTAAAGTGTACCAAAAGAAACAATCAATTAAACATAAAAATGTGTGGAATATTACTCCAAAATAATCAAGATAAACAGTTAGTAAAACTTTCTTTGGAAAGAAAACAGGTAGTTAATAAAATATTTTGCAATTTTAGTTGTTTAAGCCTGCTTAATTATGACAAAATGTCAAAACGTCTTGTTATAAGATAATGTGCCGGCAGCTGTTCTATGATATGGTTAATTTGCATTTCTGTGTAAGAGCTCATTTTTACTTATCCTGGTGAATTCGTCGAACTGACTGTCCACAGAGAGCGACAACAATCTCCTTCAAAATATTTAATGAGATTTGTTTGTGTTCTCTAAATATCGTATCCTAAAGTTATAGCTGTTAAGTCAAAATTTGACTTAAGTGATGACGAAACAAAGCCAGACTAACAAGAACTAGAACCTACTTGCCATTTTAAGTCAAACTGGTTCGTGAAAACATTTATTTTTATAATCTAATAATTGCAACAACAACGACAACGATAACGACAATGATAATGATAATGATAATAATAATAATCTTTTAAGTAGTAATAACTAATATCAATTACAATTGTTATTTCTTTAATAATTATTGCGAAACTTCACACCTTATAATGCATAATGAACCACCTTGTTTTATTATATCGAGAAGTTGCATCGTCTTTGTTTTCAACTGTTTTCAAATTTTCAGAACATTAATGAAACGTATTTTTCATTTGTGAAATTGTTAATTTTTTTGTTAAAAAATGGGATGGTTTTACAGTAAGGACACTCGAACCGTGAACACTTGACATTTTTCTGTACACTTTTTTTTTTTTTTTGACAATTAAGAAATAATGGTTCTTCTTATGATGTATAGTGTTACATGTTTCGCATTTTGTAAGTGTAAAAACATTAAATACTCTTATCAAAAGGTCGAGCCTGCATTCTATAGTCACTAAAAAAATGTACAAAGAAATATCAAGTGTTCACGGTTCAAGTGTCCTCACTGTAACGAAACTACAATTCAAGGAAACTTTCTCAAAACTATTATAAAAGCAGCAAAGATGAGTTTTAAGATTAGCACCGAATCATAGAGAGCACATTTTAATTATTCATATTCTTCACTTTTATGCCCAAAATGGTGCATTTCAAAAACATTTGGTTACTGGTTATTATAATACTACATGCACGCTAGCCTACAAGCTCGTATGAAGCAGTTAATTATTTTTTTTAACATACATTTCTATCCTATCGGAAAGGCATGAGATTGAGCCATTGCTGCTGTCAGCTTTCTCAACCAATCTTTTCTTTGCGGCAATTTTTATTACACACTAGAGATCTAGTATGTGATTGGCCAGCCCTTTTTGGGCCCATTTATATGGCACAGCTCTGTTGTATGGGAAACATTTATGGCAGCTGTACGCATAAAACATTCTCTCCAAATTAATTGCTTAAAATAATCTCGCATATAGCCTGTTTGCGATTTCTAAGAAGTTAAATCATTTTTTTGGCTCCCTGTAGTAATGTAATTGCAGACAGTTGTATCAAGGAGTGAGTTATGATGCAAGTTGCTTATCGTGTTAGGATTGCACAGGCATAGAGAATGTGTCAGTATTAACTCTGTGACAGCATTAATTTTATTTAGTCTTCTTTGCTAGCCCTTCATCATGTGTGCTGCTTTGGCTTTGGTTGGGCTGCCCTTTCACTTGTTCCTTATGGCGGGCTTTGGCGGCTTTACCCTCACCTTTGCTTGGCAAATGTTGTAGTATGTTTGTAATATAAGCTTTTTAAGCTTGTTATGAAAATAAACAGCCACGCCTGTAGCCAATATATCCCGCATAAGAGTGTTGATCGAGTTTTATTACCCAGCAAACAGAGCTCAGCAAAACAGCACCCGTATGAATTATGTGCATGTTGAATTTAAGTGTGAAGAACGAGATACATAAAGGAAATTTATTTTACCACAATAAATGACTTTATGTAGCTTGTGACGTACTAGAACAAGAGTTTGGTTGCGAGAGTTTTGTCACCCGGGATATAGATATGGCGAAATGTCATCCATATTGACGAACAATATTGTTTGTGTGTTTTTTTGTTGTTGTTTTTGTTATTATTATAATGCGCAACAGCTGTTGACTGGTATTGTTAATTTCCTTTTTTGGGTAAAAACTGATTGCTGCCTTTCCTGCTGGATTCGTCATACTGACTGTCAACAGAGAGCTCGAGCGACATTAATCCTCCTGCAAGCATTTTCTGACGTTTGTTTGTGTTATTTACTTATCGTATCCTAAAGCTTGAGTCAACT
>JAHPZR010012217.1:32500-41924 GCA_019787425.1 Platygyra sinensis | reverse complement strand
CGAACCATCTAGACTTGCTGGTGATGTAGTTTTTTTCTTTTTTCAGGATGTATGGTGGTCCCACGTTTCATCGGAATAGTAGAGCGGTAGGCGTTTGGTCAATATTTTAGGGAACATTACCAGGAGATTTACTGAAATCAAATTTGTCACGCTCTCGGAGACATACATGTCATCCAATCCACTTATTGCAGAAATCAATGTTATGAATGTAGGTCACATAGATAAATTACACTATGTATCAACAGCACCATTCAACTTTTGTACCAATGTCAGCGGTCACTTACACAGTTTTGGTGATGTTTGAAACTAACTCTACACTATCAATAGAGAATGACTGTTGTGTTAAATGTAAAGTTTCTCTTCAATATCAAGAAAAAGAACTATACAAACATTTAACCTACGTGCTTTGAGAGAAAAATAATGAGTTAAAAAATTTCACATTATTAATATACAGTAAACACCTAGCTACATGTATATCTAGCTACAAATGGGTACATATATCTTATGTTGTGTTTCATCATTTTTTTGGGATAATATGTGCCATTAATACTTGGGATCATGTATCTTATGGGAAGCCTCGATTGGCATGTTGACCAATGTATCAGTCGATATGTTGCTAAATATATTGGTTGTTACTTGACTGACATGCAGCTGATATTCAACCGATACTCAACCGACTAGCAACCAGTGTCACAATTGATACTCAGTCCATATAGTGACCGAGATATTTTTATAGCAGCTGATATAGTGGGGGGTACCCCAACACTTCACCGATACTTCACAGACACTTTTCCAAGTATAGTGATACTCACTGTTTACAAACAAGTCTTTTGATACTTTTAAATTTTGCCAGCCACAGAACAAAAGAATTCTTTGTTTCGACAGCCAATAAACCTCTTATTGGCACCTTAATGACAATAGGTGATATAACAGTGACTATCGCTATATTCTTTAAAACATCAATCAATTTATTGGACAATATATCGACCGATTTATTGGTGGTCTGAAGCGATTTCAATAGGCTGCCATATTGGTGGAATGTAGGATTTTCTTATAGGGTGCCTCAGTCGATATATCAGTGGATATGTTGGCTATTAAAATAGCTGATAGATGACTGATGTATCCCTGCACTGCCAGCAACATGGTTTTGCAAAAGTTACCTTTACTTCTGTCATAACACAAATACTCTTGATTAACCCCAGAATTGTTGAATTTGTACCATTCTCGTCGTGTTGTTTACCATAAATTTTGTTTCATCAGTTCATTAAAAAATTAAAAAAGATATTTTTGATTGTCTAATCGTGTTTGTTTACTGATCACTTTTCATACACCATACATCATTCACTACTGATAATTTTACACTTAATTTTGCTAACTTTTGTACACTGGCAACACCCATATGTCCTAATAGGTCATTTTTAATGTTTTAAAATTCTGGTGTAGAGGCTTGGTGGATACACCAAAAAATCACACTAAGGTTGAGGAATGAATAATCTATTAATATTGTTTTATTCCACTCAGCCTCGAAGCTATGTTAGAATTTTATGGCATAATTGAAAATGGCCTATTAAAAACCATTTTGCTTTCTTCTTTAGGGCAAATTCAGGCATTCTTTAACAATGGCCTATAAGCATTCAATAATGTCTGATCACCAACATTCATTATCTAATCATTTGCATATATTCTTATTTTCATATATAACTACATATATAGAACAGTTCAACTTTTTCGTTTTTGAAGTAGTCACCTACGCCAATATGGCGCCTATTTTTGAGATTGGACATTGAATTAAGTCTATCTCCAGGCGAAAATTCATGGAGCGACTAGTTGCAAACTGAAACAATAGCTCTTATAGTGTTTACATAAGGGAGCTTATTGCGGAAAATAGTAAAATCTGGGGACCAAAAGTATTTTTTACTCTGTGGCTTTCTTTAAGTGTAACTGATATCATTTCATTGTCAGTGTTGTAGCAACTGAAGAAATCAGCACAGTAATTAAACTCACTGGTATTATTCAGTTGTATTATTTAGTGCCTCCATTACCTTATCTTCATTCATTGGACCATGCCTTAACTTTTGCATCATGTGAATGGATAAAACCAACATCATATAATCACACGAGTTAATTTAATCCACGTTTCTGGGTTACTTTTCAAGATGGCCGCAACGAACTTGAAATAGAGGAAGAGATGATAGCACTTGTAAGTGTTGTTCTTCTTACGTTTATGCTTCCACATTTCAGCCAATAACTTGGGTTAAAGCATTATAAGTCACTGTTAAGCACACTGAATCTTGCTGGCCTTAATTAGATGTAAACTCAGATTACAGTGGGTCAAAGTAACAAAAGAATCTACTCTGGAAGTGGATTCTTTGGTTCCTTTGACACACCATGATTCGAAAGATCTTAGATTGATCTGTTTAGTAAAGAAAAGCAAAATCTTGTATTTTCGGATTTAAAAATTTAATCTCACAATTTCTTAAACAAATGCACCCTAAATGTAGCGGTGCCAATAGCAGCTAGATTTGTAAGTTTATTTCACTGACAGTTCGTTCCTCTACAGGTACCTTGTAGCCACTAATTTGTCACTGTTACATACAGTAACTGCAACTCCTTCTACTTGGGACAAGTACTTAACAAGACAGTGGCACTTGCTCTATCTGCTTTTTGGTAGGAGGAGATGGAAAAGATGCTATTTATTCCTGGCCCTTACAAATGATTGTGGAACCAGTAGCTTCAGATCAAGTCTTTACGGATGGGCTAAAAAGTGAGGAAATGGACTTGAACAAGTTAGAATATTAAAACTGAAGGAAACAGCAGGGCCCTTCATTCTTTTCAAGGAGAGTTTAGTGAAAAGAGAAAAGATTTCACATGCTTTGAGGACCACAGGAATGACTAGTGGCTGGCTATACAGCAGTGGTGTGTCCTTTCCGTGTGCGAATTTGCGATAAACCCTGCAAAAACCTTTGCTGTTAAAGTATCCATGCAAATATCTGTACCAAGTGTCATGTGGAATATAGAAAACTAGTTCACGCTTTCCGTCATGAAACTTTCTTCCAACAACAAGATAATTTTCAAAGAGCATTTAAACATCTAACTAGCAGTTTCGTCAGTTTGATGGAGGAGCATTTCAGTTAACATCAAAGGAAAACAGCAGGTACAAAATCTCTTGTTGTCATAGGGTATTAAATCATGACATGCTGCGGTCCCAGCCAACCACTGTGAATGCTCAATGAAAGGTTTCCGCGTGAGTGAACAGTTCATTTTGTCGACCTCAGTACGTTTTTCAAAACAGAAGTTTTTAAGCCCATTAGCCTTTGGAGCATGGAGAGCTTTTTGAAAGCGAATTTTTGGTCTTTGTTCGTGTTTGCTCATCCGTTTAAACGGGTAACAAGTAATTTCAAACGTTTGAGCGTAAGCATTTTAATGGCAGCACATAGCCGTTGTAACGGCTAGAGCGAAGCATTATAACGAGTGTTGAATATTCTTATCGTTCGATTGTAGCCATTAAAACGGATAGCCCGAACCTTTACAACGGATAAACTTTTGAGCAGACAACGAACGGGCTTCTCAACTACTCAAAGAGAAAAGGATTGGTTCTTAAGTTGTAGTAATGTTTCAAACTTACACTTTTTAGATCTGCTTCCCTCCACTCATTGTAAGCTCACATGTTGTTGTCTCCTCTCGTCATCAGCCATCCGAAACTTGTAACAGGTCGAACGCGAATGTCAAATTTGAAAAAATAGCGATTCTCAGCTACACACAGAAGTCTGTATCAACTAAGTAACGTGTTTATTTGGCAAATTATTTTTGTTGTAAAATAAGCCCCCTCCTATTGGAATGTTCCAAGCCAAAACACGGCTCCATCACGGCATGAAATTGAGGTGTATTGTAGAGGCCTGGAAACGAGAATCTCGATGACAACAACTGATGTGTCTGTGACTGCACGCATATTTTGAGAGGAAATTCAAACAGTTAGACAAAGAAGCATGGCAGATCTCGTCCCAGAAATAGAAGAAAGTCCAAATCGGTGATAATTTCCTTCGGATCTTATCGTTTGCTTAGGAAGTCTTAGAAATGCAAATCACTTAGCTTCAATCGGGCTACGCATGTGCTGAAAAAGTTTGATTACATAACAATGTCACATGCTCTGACGAGCACAAAAAAGATGGCGGTATTGGATCAAGATAACACCCAGTACAGCTGTAGCAGGCGAACACGGAAAATGATTGACGGGAACTTTTGCGAATCAACCTTCAGAAAGCTGGACCATTATAACATAAAAATTTTCCTGGGAAGGACATTCAAGTTACAGTTTCACTGGCGAACATTTGCAATTATTCCGCTATGTCATAGCTTCGATCAATCGTAAGTGATTCAAGATTTAAGTAAGCTTATGTTTGTATTCTCCATCAAATGTCAATTAAATAATTCAGAGAATTATCGTGTCTACTTCTTGCTGTTTGAGCGGTTTGTTTAATGAGCGGGTGTTTAACCAGCATTAGTTAAAAAATGCGTTATGCGTTGCAACTATACAATGACCTACAATGTCTGTTGTAGTGAACTTTGCTTCAACGATTTATCGTAGTGAAGCGATTGTGTATGATGAATCCGTGTCTGTGTACATGCAATGGGCACCATTGAGTAATAAGTGGTTGAACAAAGACCTAAAATTTGCTTTCAAAAAGCTCTCCATGCTCCAAAGGCTAATGGGCTTAAAAACTTCTGTTTTGAAAAACATACCGAGGTTGACACAATGAACTGTTCACTCACGCGAAAACCTTTCATCCAGCACTCACAGCTGTTGGCTGCGACCGCAGCATGTCACCATGAACTACCTTATGGCAACAAGAGATTTTGTACCATGCTGTTTTCATTTGATGTTAACTGAAATGCTCCTCCATCAAACTGCAAAACTGCTTGTTAGATGTTTAAATGCTCTTTGAAAATCGTTTTACGTTAACTTTAATACCATTCGAACGACATTCTTGTGACATTCTGAAAGCTCATCTGCAGTCATGCTGTTACTCTACGCTGATTGGATGATACCAACGAATGCATCCAATCAGGGCGAAGCAAACAGCGCGACTCTTGCTCTCGCAGATGTTGGTCGCTTTGAAAGCTGCATTTCTCAAAAACTATTTGGCAGTTCGCACTTGGATTTTAAATGGATCTTCGAATTGAATGCCTCGAGAAGAAGTATCAACCTTCCAGTTTATCTGGTGTTTGATTTGGAAGCCGGGCGACTCAATTTCCGGGTGAAAATCATGGAGCAAAGTAACTTTTGTATCGAGCAAAATGTCTTTGATTATGGAGCGAACTGGCTTTTGACTATCGTGCTCACCTACACTTCTACAGTGACACAGTTGCCTTCTTTGCTACAAAATTTGTAATAGGATTTCACACGTTACAGAGTGGATTTTTTTATGGAACCAAGGAAGGTGGGTTCAATAGTTCTTTTAATTAAGACTTAATTAGCTAACATTGAAAACATGTAACTTGCCACTCGCCATCTAAAAAGCTGACTTTAAAACGAAGAGGATTTGTCATTATCGTAAATGATTTTTGGAGAAGTGTATGTGTATTTCACAATGCCAGGACGATAAACTGAAACGATATCTCGCTAATCAGATATATTGCAAAGCGGAAACGATATAATGCTGACAGGAAACAATATCTCGCCGAGAAATAAAATAGCTCTAATAATATATCATTCGATACATCGTTTAAGGTAAATTCTTGTTAAGTATCGCCGATATATCGCGATATTCGTTGATTATCGTTTGCATTACTTTTGCACAATACTGTAAACAATCTGTTCCCAGATTTCCACTCTATATGCAATCTTTAAAATAGATATCTTGATTTTCGAAAGAAGTAAAGGAACAGAACGAAACAAAAAATTGACCAACCTCGTATCAAGCCAGTGTCACAGCAAAACAGATTCGAATCTGGCCTGTTTAGCGCTTCATCCACTTGCGCTAACAAAGCAGTATTAAGAGATTAAGGTATTATAGTGACTTCATCATTTAGCAAGACAAAAGGCTTCTTTTCTTTTTCATTCAACAAAAGGTCCCCAGAGGATGCCTTTAAAAAAATGGTTTTTCCGCATACATAATACCTTAAAAAGGAAGCAAACTTCAGGGAAAACATGCAGAACATTGTTTAAGACAGGTAAACAAAACTACACGCAAAATTTGGAGTGTTTCTGACAAAGTTCACTTTTGAATAAAATACGTAACCCCCTTTTTCCACCGAACCCTTCAAATTATAGAGTGTGTGCAGTGTCACGCAATAAAAAATAAAATCAAAAACCGTGCATTCAATGAAGTCAAAAAATTGAGATATTGTAAACGACAAATAAAGAAGACAGTTATCCAAGTTTAAGGTGTGTGCGTTCTCCCAAAGTTGAGATATTCGTTGGAATGTGCCGCACAAAATTACAGAGCTTTGTATGGGGTCGCCATGTTGGAGGACCTCTTTAGTCCTCCAACATGGCGGCCAGTAAATAGTGTAAACATCTGGAACTTACTTTGGCTATTTAGTGGACTGATCATCTGAACCGAACCAAAAAATATTTACAAAAGTACTTTCCCTGATACTTAAACTCCTAAAATGGCTAAACATCACGAGGTAAGTGTATATTTTTCGACAAACGGGATCGTAGGGTTATGTCACGCACCGCCATAACTTCGAAATTCAAAATGCGCTGGTTTCCAAACGAAGGATGCTATTGAGCTGGAAAGTTGTAAACAGCTATAAATTTGGTGCCTCTTATGCCTGATAAGAATAAAACCTTTTGTGGCTTTTTAGTTTTGGATTTGAGAATTTGATGATGTCAGATGCACACACTCTATAATGTCTTCTCTTGTCTGTCATATCAACCACAGTACAATAACAAAAATCTGAAGCTGATATAGAAGTTTCAGGGAAAGTACAATATCCCTTGGAATGATAGAGTAATTGTCAAAATTTTGTGGTGACTGATGAGGCTGAGGAAACATAAGACTTAAAACAAAATTGAGCATTAAATATGTTTTAGAATGATTTTTTATAAAAGGGATGTAGTGGTGGATCTAGGGGAAGAAAAAAGAGAAAAAGAAGAAATGACAGAAGGGAGAGAGATTTTTCTCACTTCTAAAGAAATGTAACATTCTCATTGGTGGAAAATGAGAACTGTTTCTAGTTCAAAACATGATGTGCCTTGAAGGAATTTATTAGTTGAGAGCGAGATTAATATTCAGAGGTAAGAAGGGCTCTCAATTTCCAGGTGAAAAGTGCATTTTTCACTTTGATACTGCCCCTTGTTCTTAACACGAGAACGGTTGTTGCAACACATTGTTTAGCATGCTCTAATCAAACTACATGTACATTTACAAATAGGCTAACTGTTTTTTCCTTTCAGTCCAGTGAAGCAAACGCAAATGCCATGCTAAGCAAAACAGACTTGCTCGCACAGGTTGCCGATTGTCAGAAGCAACTAAGATCACTTCACTCACTTTCCATTCAGACCAGAAAAACACTATTTTACAATACCCTTTTTGGTTGTTTAAGCAAAAGGCCTCAATTTAAGAACAAAAGCTTAAGGAGCACAAAGTTTTTAGCGCATGTTTAGCAAAATACGTTTACAATTAGGCTAACTTTGTGAAAGGTGAATTAATCAGCCAGGGTTCGTACACTTATGACCCATCAAAATTCCACGACTTTCCATGACTTTTTCCATGACTTTTTGAAATATTCCATGACCTACATTAAGCTACTGCCCTCCCGCAGTAGTGTCAAAACAATCATTTATTCAGCTGAAATTACATTTGATTTTTGGACTCGCCAGTTAATTTTTCAACTTTGGATCTTAATGCCTTTCATTCATAGAAAACATACTGATTTTCCATGACTTTCCATGACCTACACCTAAATTTCAGGACTTTCCAGGCCTGGAAAATGAAATTGTAAAATTCCATGACTTTCCAGGTTTTCCATGACCTGTACAAACCCTGTCAGCATGACACGAGCATAGGACAAAGAAAAAAATCTGAGTCCCTGGGTTAGGATGTCATGTGTTCTGCTAGTCCCGTGACTCAGTTTTTCTGTTTCTTGCCATACAAGCAGCAGCTTTCTTTGTTATTCTTGGGTTTTTTGTTAATTTCTTCCACAATATGCCTCCTAAATCCAGGGCCGCTAAGCAACTAATGCCTCACAATCGCAGTCCAGATAAATCTGACAGGAAAAGAACAAGAAAGGAGCCCGATGCCACAGAAAATTGACATGTTGAAGATCATTTTGGTAGGTCAAGGAGTTCCCGCCACCACTCTCGATCTCCTTTCAGGAAACGCCCCTCAGCTGTTCCCAAGTCACTGGAGGCCAATGACACGCCAGCCTGGGCCAAGAAACTCTTGGAGGCACACAATAAGAGCAAAGAGAGGTTTCAACATCTCGAAAGCCGAGTGAAATCTCCTCCACCCGAGTTTAAATACAAGAGGAACAAAGTTCAAAATGAACTGAATGCCAAAATTCTCGAGAAACTGGAGGAGGCCGCATATGCTAGTGATGAGAAGGAATGTAGCAAGGTGCTTGATGAAGGTAAGAAGGTTTCTCTGGGGAAAAATAAACATATCATGCTTGCCGAAAAATGTGGCTGGAAGGCAGTGGATTGCTACATCCAGGAACCCCTTGCATAGGACTCTGATGATGAGAAACACATCAAGCGTGCAGTAAAAGGAAAGCAAGGCGCTTAAATTGGAATCAAAAAAGCGTGCTAAACCTTGCTCGCAGCTCTCAGCTCGCCCTCAGCAGCCGTACAATTCTCAACAGAATTTCCCCATGTCTAGGCGCATGGGGTTTCCCGCCTTCAGGCCAAAGGTCAAATTGGGGCCAAGTGAGTCTTGTTTTCGCTGTGGCAGATCAGGCCATTTTGCCCGGAACTGCCAGGCTCCCATCCCCGTGTCCTCAGGCCGGAAAACATTTTGATCGTGGATTGCAGCAAGAGGGTTCCGATGAGCTATGTGGCCAGAGTTTTGATTATGATGATCCTTCTGTGAATGGCAACTTCTGTGAATGGCAACTTATTAGGAATTATAGAACATGAAATGAGAGAGGATGTTTATGATAATGTTGTGGACTCCACCATTGTTGTAGCTCACCTGTTCCCAGTTGCTGTTTGCTAGTTAACAGTTGTACACAGGAGTCTGTCCATGTAAAAGGTCGTTTGAAAAACCATCTGGGTCTTTGGCAGAGAATTTATGCTAACCAGTGGTTTATTTCCTAGATATGCCCTCCCATTCCTTGAGTTACCACCGAGGCATGAAATGAAAAACCACAAGTCCACTTTCAAAGAGGAAGCTTTTGTCACAGAGCAAATCATGGAATTCCTTTCTGCAGGTTGTGTGACAGAGACAAACCAATCAGATGTTCATGTTTTCAGTCCCCT
>JAHPZR010012217.1:17500-27500 GCA_019787425.1 Platygyra sinensis | reverse complement strand
TTTCTGAGAAATGTCAGAATTTTCGATCATCTCACTCCAAAGACCCAGAAACTACTTGCAGATGCCAAGAAATTTCAAGCTCGAAATGGTTTCAGGTTCTGTTGGTCAAAAAACTTTGTTTTATCAATTAACGAAAATCTGAGGACTCTCGTACCATACAGCTCAAAAGGCTGGAAGACCTTGAACGATTTGCACGCTAAGAGGACTTACCTATGAGCCAAGTAGTGTACTTGTGAAATAATTCTCATATTTAAAAATATTGAAGATCCGTTACCAGGATTCATGATAAATGTTAGTGTAAACGTTCTCTGGTAAACTATGACTATGAGCTTTCGACAGACTGAACTGCTGTCTTCAACGGATAAAAACATGTGAAGAATAAAGGCGAAAGAAATTAAAATAAAACAGAGATTTTGCATAAATTAAAAGATAAAAGTATGTGCAAAAAGAATGTTAAAAATGCCAAGAAAATTAGTGTTTCTTTAAGAGAAAGTGGTAATGTCTTGGGAGTGGGCACGAATTATTGTCCGCCCCAACAGTTTTTGCCGTGTGTCATGGCTCCAATGTCTTTCTACTCTGATTGTTCGCTTTGTCCACGCGTGTTTTGCGACGTTTGAGCCTTTAGTACAATGCTTTATGTTCCTGATGTGTTCTTTTCTCCTAGTAGTAAAGGATCTTTTAGTTTCGCCAGTGTAGCTCCAGGGGCAAGATGTGCATGGAATTTTATAAATGACATTGCATTGGTCATCTTCCGCAGGTCGAAACTTAGGAATAGGGCAATGCTGTTGTAAAGTTTTTACCCGTCTGCTGGTGACTTGGATGTCATGTTCCTTGAGGATTCTTGTGAGAGGTTCCATGAAGCCTTTGATGTAAGGAAGGACTGCAAAGTTACGTTGGTTTGTTGGCTCAGCCCATTTAAAGAACATACCCACCAACTCTTCTGGTGTAGGTGTAGGTGGTGGAGACCTCGCTTTTCTTCTTATAACATCGACAGCGATTTTTTTGGGATAACCGTTGGAGTGTAAAGCGGCGCAAACACGAGCAGTTTCACGGGTCTTTCCAACTTGTGTGTTGGGGAGATTCAAAGCTCTGTGCAGGAGTGTCTCAGCAGTGTTGATTTTATGTTTTCTGTCATGGTGTGAATGGAAGTCAAGACATCTATCTGTATGTGTGGGTTTGTGGTAAATGTCAACCATGAGTTTTCCTTTATCATGCGAGATGAAGGTGTCAAGAAAGGGTATTATTACGTACTCTTACAAACTAAAATTGATGAGTGAGATGTCCCTCCAATCTATCCTTCCCTTTAATCATTTAGACACAAATTCTTTCAACATCAAGCCACTCTCTTCTGCAAGGAACATTGGAGTTATCTTCAACAAGCACATGTCACTAGATAAGCATGTTACCAATACCTGCAAGGCCTGTTTCTTCCACCTCAGGAACATTAGTAAGATGAGAGACTGTTTACCTCTAGTAGACACTGGAAAGCTGGTTCACACATTCATTACCTCTAAGCTTGATAGGGCTAACTCACTATTGCATGGGCTACCCACCTTTCTAATAGATTGGTTACAAAATGTCCAGAATGCTGCCGCCCGCATTATTACTCGTACCAAGAAATATGACCACATTAAGCCTGTTCTAAAGCAACTGCACCAGCTTCCAGTTAACCAGTGCATTTACTATAAGATACTACCGGTACTTCTGACCTAAAAAGTGTTCAATGGCCAGGCCCCTAGTTACATTACTGAACTATTAGAGGCCTATACACCAGCTAGGAATCTGAGATCCTCCTCTAAAAACTTCCCTAAAAATACTACCTATCAAGCTAGTAAGCTATGGCCATAGGTGTTTCTCTTTTGCAGCACCCAGTTTATGGAACTCCCTCCCCGACTTTATCACACAGTAGTTTGTTATCAAATTTTAAGACCTATATTTGAACATACCTTTTTAAAAAATGCCATAACTTAAATAAGTATGTAATATAGTTTTCATTTGGAAATATAGTTTTCTAGCATTTTAAAATAGTTAATATAGTTTATTAAAACATAAAACTGTGAAAACGAACGATAAAATCTGACGTTTCCTAGTAGTCATGATACCATTAACAAGGTAAATATAAAATAGATCATGCAAATTACAGCATTTAAAGCGATTTTGGCGCGAAAAAATTAACATAAGAGGGTGTGAAGATTATAAAAATACTTTCGCACGAATGGAGTCTGATTGCACGTTGAGATTTGGCTTTAAAGCTCTTATAAAAAGCATTTCGTTCACTAAGCAGTCAAATTTGTTTTTACATTTCTTAAGCACTTGGAAACGCTTTAGCAGGTCTCGAGGCATTGTTGTTTGTGTCCTTTTACACGATTATGTAAATGTCCGCATGTGTAACCTACATAACCCGCATCGCACAGGTCACATTGAAAACCATAAACAACACACTGCTGATTTACAATTGGTGGCTTTGTTTCTTTAACATTAAGTTCTTGTTCAATTTTCCGGCTCACAAACACAGGCTGGATGGTGGTGTGTATTTTTAGGCTCAAATCCTTAAGTTGTTTCCTCACAATATCTGCTGAGATTTGGTCTTTGAATGGTAAAACCACTGGAATCGTGTCGTCTGTCTCTTGAGATGGTGATAAAGGTTGCTGCTGATCGCAAACCTTCGAGTCAACGAAACTTTTGATGGTAGAATTTACAAGATGTTTAGGATATTTCAGCCTTGAGAATACTGTCTTTAAACGGTCACATTCATCGGAAAAATGTGTCCAAGATGAAGACAAACGATGTGCTCGATCAAGCATAGTTCTCAGTAGACCCTTTTATACCGATTGTCAACATGACTCTGATAGTGCAAGAGTAGACCTGAATTAGTAGGTTTTACGTACACCTTTGTCTCAATTTGCGGCGATCGATTCAGTAACTGGATACCCAGAAATGAAATGCCAATGAAATCCGCAACTTGGAAATCGCAAATGGCAACATCTTGGTTTCGTACGATGTGTCTTCCCTGTTTACTAACGTACCCTTGGATGAAACGATAGAGCTCCTCGTGAACAGAGCTTTCACAATTGTGACCCTCCACGGGAAAACAGGTAAAAAGGTGATGACACGGGCACGCTATTTTAACACGCTAGACAAAAGAAAATTTCTTTAACACGCTAGCAGCGTGTCACAATGCACGGCTCATTAAAATTTTCTTTTGTTTGACATCGCACGGTAAAAAGAAAGGAACGTGTTCATTCTAACAAAGAAGCGTGACAAAATTACAGAAACAAAGCCGCGAGTAAAATGACACACCAAGCGAGTGAAATGACACGATTTTACGCGAGCGAAATGGCACGCCGTGTCCAAATGCACAGTGCATAATGCTCCTCGAATAATTATTTAACTCACCAACAGTTCCATGAAGTGTCCACCTTCAGAAACTTGTTCTCTATCATTTATCTGCTCGGCACGCATGGTGCCCAGTGTTTTGAACTGTTTTCGCCGGACCGCGCTATTTCGGGAATCCCGGGTTGCAACCAGAGAAGCAGGAAACAAGAAAAGGGCGAATTCTTTTTTAAGACTATTACACAGACGTAGTATTTTAAAAGCCATCTGCAGGGATCGAAATTGCGACCGATGGGTCGCCAGTCCAACTAACAATTCATTCTTGGCGACCAATGCAACGAAAACTTCTGCTTTAGTCGCCATTATGGCGACTGCATTTCTTTGTGTTGACAATCAGTAATAGTTATTTTATCACGCATTATGTATGTCTAGAAAATCATATTGAAAGATCTTTGATTCTAAAACATTCAGAATAAGAAATAAAGTCAATCCATCTTTTTGCTTTGCTGTACTGATTCTGTCACGTCGGAAAACTTCCAAATGCCTGACCGTGTTTGAAATCGCCCTATAATGCATTGCAAACCCTTGATCTACGTCATGTATGCCTACATATTGTTTGCTTCCTACCAATATCTGATTCAAAAGAAGCTTTACTGAGTAAAGACACTTCAAAAGGCACTAACTATTAAATTTTAGTAGAGATTCTAATAAACTGCTATATTTTCTTTGATACCGTGATGCATGTTTCTTTTTGTTGCTTTCCATTTGGCCACTTTCCGAAAAAAAAAAGGCTCCTGAAAAGGTTTCATCCTTCCTCGCATTGTATCCGGGTGAGCTACACATTTTCGCTTCAGTAGTAGAAAGAAAAACTACATAATCATGGTAATGCTTTTGTAACGTGGGGAGAATAATTTTACTGCTCTTTGCCATTTTTTTTTTTTTTTTATGTCGACCACAGGTACACATCCATTTTGTCAAGCACTAACTTGGAATACAACAAAACGTCACTTGGTTTTAATTTACGTTCGATTTATCAATTAATGAGTTAAACTAAAATATCACAGTGAAAATAGTGCCTCCCAACAAATGAACACTAAATGCAAGCAACCAGAGTGGAACTAACCGTGTAAGCAAAAAGATGTTAAAACTCAGTTTTAAAAGCCAGTTTATTTGTAAACAAACGTTTATTATCTTACAATTTCCTTTAGAGAAAAAAATGCAGATTCATTCGAAAACGTCATAGCTAACTGAATCAACACGCCACAACACGTATCCTGTGAACGAAAAGTTACAGTCAAAAACGTCAGGTTTAAACTGAATGAAGTGAGGTTATCTCTTTTCAGCTATTGTCAGTTACATAGTGTTCTTATTTTTTTCATAAGATTTGTGTACTAAAAGTTTGTTTGTTTCTGCAGCCTGCGAAGTACAGTTCTTCTTTTACCTCTACATTTTGTATTTATTCGCGCTTTAACAGTCTCCCACTGGTCGGTAAACACTGGTGAATCAAACTTCTGGCGAAGCGCTGATGTCAGGAATCTCAGCTTCAGGTCATCCAACGGCCTGTATCCATTAGAACCTGAGGTGTTACCATTCGCTAACTCTTCGTCGGTAAATAAGGCGTCAACGCACGCCATGGCGGTGGTGATGACTTGAGACCCCATAAAGACTATTGCTTCCACTTTCCGCCGCTGCTCGTCTGTGGGTCCACTGCAATATGTAACTTGTACGTTCTGGTTTACATTGGACAGTGGTGATCGCATCGGGAAGGAAGGTGCATCATTATTCTGGCTGCTTAGAGTACCTCTAGGTGGCTGGGCTTGACTCTGGCTTCCACTGACAGGGACATTTTGAAGAACTGGATCCTGAACAAAGTAAGGTGGATTGACAGGCTCTGGAGGTGGTGGTGTCTCCAACACCGCCCGAATGTCAGCACTATCGAACGGCACAACATCGCTGAGTGAGTCTGATAGGATGCCTTCTCCTAACAGTGGAGTACTTGTGTGTTTTCTCTCGTCTCTAGCCTTCAGGGCAGTAAGATCCGCCACTATCTTCGTGAGTTGTCTCACTTGTTCCCTCAGGTCCTCCATTACGACAGCCGAGAAGTCCGTCTGCACTCCTATTTCCGATGTCAGTTTGGAATCAGTGGTCTCCTGTCTGTCACACTGGATGGCTGCTTCTTTCGTAGGTTTTTTACCCTTCTCCTTGCTGAGACGCTGCTGCTTCAGGTGCTCCTCTCTTTTCGTTTGCTCAGCCAAGAACACATTCAGTTGCTCGACCTGAAACCAAGTAAGAATAAAGTAAATAAAATGAAAAAAATATTTATCGATATGTTTAACTCGACCAGTTAAACGAGACAAAAAACGTGAAAAAAGGAACTCGCATTGTTATCGGCTTGAACTTATGATCCCGAGTTTGATATGAGCGGTTAAATGACTTGGCTACCACTCACATGAACAACATTGTAGATTTATATTAAAACAATTATTCGCTCTCGATTTCTATGCGCAATAGTTGACTCGGGGTGCACCCTCGTCAACTATCACGCGTTATAGTTTACCACTAAATTTTCCTTTGTCGTCATCGGTCAAAACTGATCACGTGGGGGGGGGGACTATCTGTCAATAGAATGCCGTAGGGCGACTATCACACGATAGTGCTCGCTCAGCGAAAGTGCTCATCAAAGGCAGCTTTCTCCTACAGTTATTTTTTAGATAAGATGAAAAGAAAAATCGTCCCAT
Organism: Platygyra sinensis; assembly: GCA_019787425.1. Taxonomy (NCBI): domain Eukaryota; kingdom Metazoa; phylum Cnidaria; class Anthozoa; order Scleractinia; family Merulinidae; genus Platygyra; species Platygyra sinensis. The sequence goes on along the minus strand of JAHPZR010012217.1, from coordinate 21,429 downwards.
GTCGTTTTTAGTTAGAAGAGAGCGAGAGAAGTATTTTTTTAGGCTGAAAACTGCGGTTAACTAAGGTACAGTAAAACGATGAGCGGGTGCAGAGGTTTCAGATTTGAGGTTTCCTCTTTAGAAGGTTTCTTCATTAGAAGTCAACAATTGACATACCAAATTGTTTATACATGTATAGATGTAATATCATGTGAAGAGGATACAACGGAAAATACGAAACACCTAAGCGCTCCATAGCGGTTGGAAATTTTGATAAATAAATTCTTGTCGTTTTAAGTTTTGAGGCATGCCGCTATGGGAAAATTTAGTGGTCAACAATAAAGACAATAGAGTGTTTATGTCTCGGAACTATCGGTCTAGTTGCCCCTTGGAAATTTGATGTTCTTAAAACTAGCATGTTTGCCCTCGAAGCTTCACTTCTCGGGCAAATATTTGTTTTAAGAACATCACATTTCCGCGGGGCAACTATCAGCCGATAGTTCTGAGACATAAACACTCCACTGTTTAAATAGAAATCTCAAGTTCACAAAAGTTTCCTTGTTTCTCCGAAGTTTTGAATGAACATTTAGAAACAACTGAATAAACAAATTTCCCGAGAAGACTAAAGAAACTGATAAGCGCGGGTACAAAACTTTAAGGCCCGGTTGAAACGTCGCATTTTACGTGCGTCGAATTGAATTGCCGAATTAAATTCAATGCGAGTCAGTCGAATAATCCAGTCGAATATGACTGAAGTTTGACAGTTGATTTAAACGCCGGATTTTACATGTGCCGAATCCAATTCAAATTAAGTTAAATAATTTACGTTTGCTCGAATGGGTATTTAAAACACGTCGCTCACGTTCAGCAATTTTATTCGGCAAAAAATGCGACGTTTAAATCAAATCAGCCGAACGTATTCATTCGAGTCGACTAAAATTAGTAGATGATTCGGCGAATGCAAAATGCGACGTTTCAACCGGACTTAAATGTCAAATTGATAATACTAAACCTAGAAATAATTGGAACCGTCAGCTGAAGAATATTTCAGTTAAAATTCTACTACCTGTTATAATGCATCACTAAATTTTCTACGATTCTAAATTGATCACATAACACGACAGTGTGGAGACGCTAGCAGCCCTAAATGTCCATTCGAGGAAAATTCCCGTACGGGGTTCAACATGATTTTTTAACTGAAGCGCGGAAGACTGAAAATTTAGTGGTGAACAGTAAAGACAATAGAGTGTTTATGTGTCGGAACAATCGGTCTGATATAGTTGCCATTGGAAATTTGATGTTCTTAAAACTAGCAAATATTTTGCACTCAAAGCATCAAATTTCCACGGGGTATCAGCCAATAGTTCCTCAACAGAGACTCTCTAGAGCTCAAAACCTAATTGTTAAATACAAACGCACTACTCCCCCCGTCTAAATGGTAATTCTTCTTAATAGACACAACCACTGAACTTACGCGAACTGTTAACACAATTATTGATCACGCGAATAACATCTGTATTAACCATGGTTCTGCGCAGCATCCAAGTTTTCCTTATTTGTCCAAGTTGTTGGTTAAAGCACAATGGATACGCGCACTTCGTAAATTGAAATGAGACTGGTACCGCATGCATTCGGTAACCAATCGTCTTGCCAACGGCCAGTCCATTTATGTGTTTTATTGATATAATTTCTATAATGATCCATCATCACCGAGTGAAAATTCTGACTATCTGTCGTCCTGCAAACGTCAGCACAGAACGAGAAACGGCTACTGAAACGAATTTCTAACTCTTCTGCTTACCTCATCATTTGATGGTTTCATTTTTTTAGCCGCGCCAGTGACAGAGGGCAAGGCTTCCCTAGATCTTTTTTCAACAGATGGTGGGTCGAAGAACTCTTCATTCGCTGGATCTTCAATGAAAGGCTTTTCCTCTGCGTTTAGTCTATCCACGTCATCTAAAATAACAAAAATACGTGTAAAAATGAGTAAGTACATAAATAAATATAGATAAGCAGAAAATAAACTTTAACTCTCCAACAGAAAAATGGTATGTACACTTACCATTTACTGCAATGACCATTGCCTCCAGTAACTTGCCGCCATGTTTGATAGTTACTTCGCAGTTCCTCTCTGGCACAGTCTCAATTGCTTTTTCACCATCTTTTGTTCGTAACTTTTTAGTTTCGACGACACAAGTTTTTTTATCAACGGCAAAATAAACAAGGGTTAACTTTGGAACTTTGGTCAGATTTCTTAAAGACATTTCTGCAACTCAATTTCAACTCTTGAGAAAGGTAGTCAGACACAAGTTCTTTGATTGAGAAATAAACTGATAACCCACTTGCTTTATACGATTTTACCAGAAGGCGATTAGCAATAAGCCAATCAAAACAAAGGCTTTCAACTGTTCGCGGAAATGTTGACAATAGGTGTGACTCACACTGGGTGCTAATTTTTTTTCCTTTGTTTGGCTGCAAGAGCGGTAAAGTTTGAAATGACAATGCCGATTAGTTTTTTTTAGCAAAGTTGTAGTGCATCGCCGTGCAAGCTTTTTAAAGAACTACCATTCCTATTGTGGCTAATAATTACACTGATTGTTTGCAAAGCTTAAAGATTAAACTGGTTTCGTGAAACGAAAACCAAACGATTTTTTTCTCAATCATTAAACAAAAACCTAGCGAGTGAGACAACTATGGTCAACCATTGGATTTTGTTTACACAATTGAAATTAAATTCGGTTGAACGCACTTTTCAAACAGCTTTCATTCTCGCTCGTTTCTTTCTTTTCTTCAATAAGCAAACGTGTGATGCCCAGGCGTGCACTTTCTTTGCTAAAAAATAGCTATCTCTATTTAAGAGTGTTTAAAACTGCACTTATCGAAAAGCTTTTATTCTAACTGGTCATTTTATAACGATGTAAATAAAGTTTCTAAAACCTGCGATGCATCGGCATGTATTTGTTTTTAATTGTTAAAACAAACTATTTCTAATTTTTCTATTTCTAAAAGCTTCTATTCACACCAGTCATTTCATAACAATGTGGACAAGTTTCTAAGGAAACCCGTGATGCGTAGGCGTGGAGCAGGTTTAATTGTAATTCTTAATGGGCGGAAAACTTATTGTTTGCGCGGCTAACGTATTAATCGTAACTTTTCAAAAGGCTTTTATTCACTGTGGTCAGAAAAAAACCGACCTAGTTGAGAATTGTTTGATGCACTTCTAAAGAAAGTTTTGTTTTGCGTTACCTAAGCGTGCGCACCAAAAAAAAAATAAAAAAAAACAGTGAACAAACCCTGGCAGACGAGAACTAACGAAAAACAATTTTGTTACACGCCAATGCAATTATTGTCTTGTGACCGTTTTGTGAACTTCTTGGGCTGTGAGCAGTCTATTTTGTAACTAAGTGAAAAGGGAAGGACACTAAAAAGATAGTGAAAGAGCGCATTACACGAACAGCGAAGCCGTGGGCTACGAGTAGCACTGGTACAGAAAGAAGGCTCTTTATCGATGACGCAGATTTTCTGCTCGTGTAACGTGCTTTTTAATTTCATTGTGATTGGGTTCATTCGCACTGTCTTTAGAGCAAAATGAAAGACTGCTTACAGTCAACGAGCGTCCCAACACGCGGGAGGTTATGAGCGGAGGTTATAAAAAGTGTGGGAAGTGCGAGCCACGGTTAACTCGAAGCGCAAAGCCAAAGCCAGCGAAAATATGTCTACTTTGTGAATTGCATAGGAAGAAATGCTTCCAGTCATGTTTTATACATTGTAAAGCTAGGCAGCTTATAATTATGCTTAAATTTAGTCAGAAAGAGACAACAAATATAAAGGATGTTTTTTAATTTACTGAAAACTTCTTCTTATACATATAACTAACAATATTGTTAAAGTCTTGTTCTAGCCAACACAAACGATAAATAAGTAGTAATTCCTAGGTAAAATTCATTGTT
>JAHPZR010012217.1:0-12500 GCA_019787425.1 Platygyra sinensis | reverse complement strand
CATTTGTAGCTTGTTTTCACCGAGAAAGGCCCCTGGCTATGACAATATTTCTATGCGTGTGATAAAGCATTCGTTTCACCTGATTTCCACACCTCTGGTGAACATTAAAATTTTTCTCTTGTAAAAGGTATCTTCCCAGATAAACTAAAAATGGATAAAGTAATTCCCATCTATAAAACAGAGGACCAGTCTTTTTGTAAATTATAGACCAATTTCTCTGCTTCCAAATTTCTCAAAATTCTTTGAAAAGGTCATGTAAAATCACTTAGTTGAAATCTGTTGAAATAAATGAAATATTTTATCTTCGTCAGTTTGGATTTTGTAAAAATCACTCGACATTACACACGCTAATTCATTTGCTTAATAAAATCTCATCTGCAATTGATCAACATGAAACCACTGTAGGTATCTTTATGGATCTTTCCAAAGCGTTTGATACCATCGATCATGACATCTCTTTTCACGAAACTGGAACACTATGGTATCTGTGATGCGGCTCTGCAGTGGATGAAAACCTACTTTTCTTATCACTATCAATTTGTTCAGTTCAATCAAATTTGTTCTCTGATGCAGACCATTAAATGTGGTGTACTGCAAGGTTCAATCCTTGGCCTGTTATTTTTCATACTTTACATAAATGATCTCCAAAATGCTCCAGAATTGGCAGAGATTCTGCTTTTTGCTGACAACACTAGTATTTTTTATGCTCACCCCAAACCAAATACCTTAGAGTCTGTACTAAAAAACAAAATTAAAAATATTGAAGTTTGGCTACGTTGTAACAAATTATCAGTGAATGTAAAGAAAACGACTTATCTCATTCTCACACCTTGGTAGAAGAAATGTGATCATAACTTTTCTATCTCCCTTGGTCTTTTAACACAATCCAACGCTACTAAATTTCTTGGGGTATATATTGACGAGCACCTTACATGGAAAGATAATATTAGTAAACAAATCTCCAAATCAATTGGAATGTTACTCAGGTCCTGCTTCTATCTATCTTCAAAATCTAAACTCACTTTATACTACTTGCTAATCTACCCTTATATCACCTAGTGTAACTCTACATGGTTGTCTAAATACGTAACTAACTTAAATAGAACTTACTGTTTGCAAAAACACACTGTGCCAGCTATTACCAATTCAGATTATAGAGCAAATTCTGCTCCTTTATTCTCCAAATCAACACATTTCAAATAGCTAAATTTATGCACTGCTATCACAATAACCTGTTGCCTCCATTGTTTTTCAACTTGTTTTTCACCAATAATCAAACTTATGGCTATAGCACCAGAACAGCCAATAACTATTGCATACATCATTGCCGAACAAATCCGAAAAATTCACAATCCTTTACCAAGGTCCAAAGATCTGGAATTCCCTCCCTGTCCAAATTACTTCTTTGTCAAGTTTTCCCAATTTTAAGAAGAAGAAAAATGCTGCATGCTTGTGATTCTATTAGTCAGTCAGTATGTAGTTTGTTACCTTATTTATCACACTAAATTGAGCGTTTTAAAAAGAAAACAGCACAATAATCATGTCGCATGCTTGTCAGTGATACTAGTAGTCAGTCAACATTTCGTTACCTTCTTTTACGCACCAAATTAAGCGCTTTTATAGAGAAAACAAATAACCAAGAAGTTGCATGCTTCCAAAAGTCAAAGTTCTTAGCAATTACTCAAATCCCTCTTTGTAATTCAGTTAGCACGTGTTTTTCAATTTGTTAACAAAGAAGTCGTTTTACTTGGTTTTAGGAGAAACAGACCACCGAGGTTGAAAACAAGCAAAGGAAGTCAACAGAAGGCAAGAAGAAGCAGGTAACAATTTTCTCAATGACTAAAGAAACTTGAATTTGTTGACAAACTGCTTTGTAAAGAAGGCGGCCCACCTTTAATTAAGAGCTATTGTTAGGGGTTATCTCACCTCTAGTTTGATTGACACCTCCGTCTCTTAACAAACATTTTTTTTAATGTATCAAAGTCAATCGAGGGTCTGCCATTTGCGTACGTACATGTATCGTAACTAGACTGTTTCATTTCTGACGCGAAGGAAACATAGGTTTTTAGCTATATACCATGAGCGCGTGCTCAAAGGATTTTATTGTTATGTGGTACACAAGTCAGTTCTGGTTACGTGCTCAGATCAGACGCTGTGTCAATTCTGACATTGTATGTTGTTACCTTACATCAAATTGAGCGTCTTTGAACAGGAAAAAAAAAGCTGCGTGCTTGTGATTCTATTAGTCAGTCAGTATGTAGTTTGTTACCTTATTTATCACACTAAATTGAGCGTTCTAAAAAGAAAACAACAGCACAATAATCATGTCGCATGCTTGTCAGTGATACTAGTAGTCAGTCAGCATTTAGCTACCTTCTTTTACGCACCAAATTAAGCGTTTTTATAGAGAAAACAAATAACTAAGAAGTCGCGTGCTTCCAAAAGTCAAAGTTCTTAGCGATTGCTCAAATCCCTCTTTGTAATTCAGTTAGCACGTGTTTTTCAGTTCGTTAACAAAGAAGTCGTTTTACTTGGTTTTAGGAGAAACAGACCACCGAGGTTGAAAACAAGCAAAGGAAGTCAACAGAAGGCAAGAAGAAGCAGGTAACAATTTTCTTAATGACTAAAGAAACTCAATTTGTTGACAAACTGCTTTGTAAAGAAAGCGGCCCACCTTAAATTAAGAGCTATTGTTAGGCGTTATCTCACCTCGAGTTTGATTGACACCTCCGTCTCTTCACAAACAACAACATATTTTGTCTGTTTGAAGTGACCCACAAAAATAACTGTGATATTTTTTAAAGTGAAAAAAAGTCGCTCTTGCATTTAAAACATTTTTAAGTTTTAAGGCTCACCTTTTATTTACCATTACCACCCCTAATTATGAACGTCATCAAACTGCCGTAGCGCCCTTAAAGTGCCCATAATGTCAAAAATTTTTCTTCGCTCATCTAATTCTACATTTCACCTAATGAACTTCGGCGAAAAAATTTTTCGATTTGGATAAAACGCAAATTTTTTACGAATTTTTACAAAATTCAAAATTCTATTTTCTTGCGGTCGACCCCTGCCGCTGATCACAAGAATAACGTGCTCAAAATTACCACGTGACTGACATCTGTGACGTAGGTTCAGGAACCTCTTGACCTTTCAGTGCATATAAACACACAGGTCGTGTGCGAAAGTTTGCGATATCGTAAGCTTTATTTCGTGACCTCAGTGATCTCCACACTTTAACTCCTTCTAGTTTTACTAGTCTGCTATGGAAGAAGAGTTCTCTGGCTCGGAAAGTGATAATACTGCGGATACTGCGGAATTCAGTCAAGATGAATTTGACAATGTCGAAGTAGAAGCCGTAGAAGTCGAAGCGAGCGGTCGAAGCCACGAAAATGATGACGATTCGCTCGAACCATACACGGATGAACCGCTTGCAGACGAAGAATGGCTTGCACGTTACCGAAAGAAACAAGAAGAAAATAAAAAGTTAGAGAGAGAGTTAAAGAAACGTCTAGAAAACCGCGTTGTTGTTGAAGAGTGGTAAGTTTAGAGCTTGTCTTTATTCTGCTCTATTTACATTCGTGTTTCGCACCTCCTTTGTGTGTATGCTCTTATGCATGTAGTTGTTTTCCTACCCAAGTAGCTCTAAAACTGAAATCACGTTCATTCACATTCTTTGATTTAATTGTTTTACATTCAGGTGTACCTGTGGGAACTGCAGTTGTGATCTTCTGGCGAATATCAGCGAGTGCTACTGCTGCAAAGAGTTAGAAGGATGCTGCGAAGCACTCACAAGTGACCTAGTAAAGGAGGACCTACAAGACGCCCAAGAATTAAACTGCATCACAGAACACCCTGGCTTTAGACCCGTCTGCCTAGAAAAGTGGAGCCTACGGCTGGCTGGTGGAAAGTACCGCACCAGGAACAAACAAGGGTACAAGAAAACTGGCTCTGAGGAAAGGTCCGATAATCCAGGATAATAATGATTGAATGTCAGACAACTCGCCCCCGAACTTCAGACTCGGTAGCGGATAAAAGAACGAAGAAGAATTTGTTTAGTAGTGGATAAAAGAACGAAGAAAAATTTCTATGGCGTTAAGTCTTGGTTTCATACATTTAACGTCTCTTTTAGCATGGTAATGAATAAAAGAACGAGGGGCTAGTTGTTTGAAGATCGGGGGCGAGTTGTCCGGGCGAATTGTCCGGATACGTAACGATTAATGCACCTATCAATGTCAAGCCGGGGGGGGGAGGGGGGGGGAGGGAGGCGGGGCATAGGGCGGGAATTTGACATTTTCCAAAAAATTGCTTTAAAATTCCCAACCCTCGGGCAAAAATGTGAGGTCAAATATAAATTAAATTCCCCACCCCGGGAAATGATTTGTGGTCCAGGTCACAAAAATTCAAATATCTCTACCCCGGGACAGCAAGTAGGTGCATAATTTCTTCATTTGTTTTTAGAGTTTTTAGAGCTCAGATTGTTCACGGCCATAGCTTTTATCTATACTGAACTGTTAATATCCCGAGATAAAGTCCATTATTTTTGTTAAAGCTTAGTTACCCCTAGTTGATTTATTTCTGGACTATATGTTTCTTACTTAGTTTTTGTCACTGACATAAAACTTTTTTTCTTTACACGAATCCTAGTAGTGCATATGTTGTACACTGTAGTAAGTTTTCTTCCCTGTTAAGTATTATTTTTCCTTCGATTCAAACTCATTATATAATACATTATCATGCACAAAAACAAAGGAAAAATAAAATTTAACTGAGAATAAAACTTGACTACAACATTTTAACTTACTTGTATAGATCAGCAGAGTGTGCCTTTAGTTAGTAATTATTTGGTCCATATGTGCCATCTTAATGTTGGTAATAAACTCACATCCAGAGTGTATTTATTTATTTGTTTATTCCTTCAATGTTGTTTAGATATCTCCGATCAGTTGCCTACAGAGAGTTTTCAAGGCTTGTGTACGGATACCTGGGAAAGAAGAGGATCCCTCTCCCTGCATGTGCCTACACTGCAATACGCAAGGCATTCCCTGTTCAAGCGGACGAGACGCTCACTGGGTTTGAAGTCGAAGATTTAGTTGATTGAAAGCTTTTACATTACAGTAATTTTGTTACTGTACCACCAAATCATTTTTTTTAATAAACACAAACATAATGCAATGTTAAATGGCAAATTAAAAAAAAATCATTTTACTTTACATTTCTGGTTTCAGAGCTTCTTGGCCTGTCTTTCATTTTACAGCAACATGACATTGTTTTTCTTGTTAGTAGCGATCAAGATTTCTGCCCAGCCCCATACATTTGTTATGCATACAAGTTTCAACTATATTCATACATGTATGAACTGTTTATGTGAACTACAGTAGTATGTATGTATAATGAATGTATGGAGCTAGGCAGAAACCTTACTGTGTGCAGTTGTCTTCTTTAGTACTACTCCAGTGCCGACCAAATAGCATAAGGTATAAAAAGTACTTTTGCAGATTTATATGCAGGTAACAGGCTAACTTTTTTTCAAGGTGTGACTAAGGTTGTACCATGTGTGACATATTTCAGACATATGGGTGACATGATTAATTTTAGGGATCACATATTTAAAAATGTTGTTACTCCTTTCTATTTTTTGGACAGTTTTCAATAAACCTATGTCCTCTCATGGGATTTTTGCAAGCAGAACATAGTGGACGAGCTCTTGTAGACTGCTCCCTGCTTTGCCCTTCTGGCTGATCTGCCACTGCGAATAAAGAAACAAATAACCATTGTAATCATCTGTGACTTGTGTATATTTTTCATTTGTAATTAACTCTGGAAGACTTGTTACAAGATTGCCTTTACTGTTAAATGAAACCTGACACTTGTTCTACCTGATTCTGTGGCATGTCCTTCTTCAGGGTCTGTTGTGGGTGGTACATCTCTCGTTACCATGCTCAGCCTCTCTGCCCTCTTCCTAATGGCCTCCTCTCTGGGTTGCTTATCCACCAGCATGGAATTCATGGGCTCTGGTGTCATCTCTTTCAACTCTTGGACTGCACCTTGAAGTTGCTCTTTGCTCAGTCCCAGAAAGAACTGGAAAAGTTCTTCAACATAGTCTACAAGAAAGTCCATAATAATTATGTACAGCAAATGACAGAGCTTGCTTAAAAAAATGGTTGCTATGGTATTCTTTCCCAAATGGTCTTTGCCAGTGTTTGTTCTATTGATATATGGTTTGCACCCTTTTTCAGAAACGAATTTCCAGGACTTTTTCAGGACTCAGATTGATTTTTCAAGGGCTCTAAAATTCACATCAACCCCTACACTCTGAAGACCTCAACGTTAATCTCCTTACTGCCTTCCATACACTTCATTTTTTTTAGTTGAGTTTAACAGATTTCGAGAACTTTCCAGTACCAGTGGCCTTTTTCCAGGACTTTTCAGTCCTGGAAAATGCCAAAATAACATTCCAGGACTTTCCAGGCTTTCCAGAACCCGTACTAAACCTGATTGAAGGTTGTATCCACTGTTAACAATCTACCACAGTTAGAAATAAGGAAGAGCATACAAAAATCAAATGCTTTCAAAAATCAGTTCCTTCAGTTAGGATGTGTTCAAATGTAAAACCTTCATGATGAATTTGTTGAAATTCGTGTTCTTGCAATCAACATTATTTTGTTGTCAAAATGATCTTTTTAAATAAAAAAAGAGCAAGAGAATGCAACTGAAGGCATTCGATGTCAAAAACTATAATTATGGGTTAGGTCATTAATATATACACTGTAGTATAATAAAAGTTATTTAAGTTTACCAAAGTTTTGTTCAACTTTTCGACTTCTAACAGTTGCTTCCCCGTTTTTAAACTTTGGGTAGGTCACTTTTAAGGGTACACTGTCATCTTCATTAACTCTGTCATCTCTGTGCAGGTTGTAATTAAAGTGCAGAGCTGCTAGAATATGCCTGTAAAAAAAGGACAAACTTTCGTCATAATTGTTGAACATATATATATAATATTATTTAAGTCTGCATACAGGGCAAATGTCGGCCCACCAGGCCGGAGCTCATCCCAGTTTCTGTAGCGTGAAGCAACTAGGAGTATTTCTACTCCCCCCTGGATGGGATGCTAGTCCATCACAGGGTTACCCCCAGCATTAAATTTGCCTGGGTGGAGAGCAACCTTGTTCCCAGGGTCTCTCATCTTACCGCCCACTGAGGCGAGCGAGGAGAGACTCCTCGCTCGCCTCAGGGGGCGGTAAGATGAGAGACCCTGGGAACGAGGTTGGGTGAAGAGAGACACCATGACAGTTAATTGTCTTGCCCAAAAACACAACACAGTGTTCCTGGCCAGCTGGGCTCGAACCTGGACCACTTGCTCCAGAGTCAAGCGCACTAACCTTGAGGCCACGATGCCTCCCACAATTGAACATATAACTAGTACATAGTGGAAGAAGCAAAGAGGAACATACAAAAAAATGAAAATAGTAATAAAATTGGAAATACCTGCAGAACATTCCAATGTAGGAGTAAGCAATCAACTTTGGGGCAAACAAGTTCAGCACCGAGTGAAAACCTTCGAGGCAGTCTGTCTGTGCCAGCGGAGAAGCTTGCATTATGCCCTTCTTAAGACTTTCCGCCGTCAGAGCCTTCTTCATTTTCTCGTATCCAGCATGGTCTAGTAATAAAAGAAAAAGAAATGAATTCAGAAGCTGCGTTTCAATGTTGTTATTTTAAGTGTTCATTGAAAATGATTTACATGTGTAGTTGCAAGTGATATTCCTGTCAGTTGTTAAAAGATGTCAACCTATTTTATTATAAAAAAACATGTTGGACCTTCAATTAGCAAGAAATAAAACTATAGTATTCTTTACTCTGAGAGCACTTCCCTAACACAACAACCCTGGGTCACCGGATGGAAATTACATTTAAATAGAATTATACCCAAAAGGTAACTTTATTTTAATCAGGGTCATGCTCTAGGCTTGTAATGTAAAGCATAAACTACATTACCAAAACATTACTGTACCTGGATCCAGCCATTTCCTATCAGGAATTTCTCCATGAGCACACTTGTTGAATTTTGGGTCTTCAAGGCCAGAGTGTTTGTTCACAATGTGACTTAAAAATGATTTAAACTTCGCCCAGATGACTTTTCCGTCACCATTAGAGGTGGTAGTTGCACTCCAGTAGAGATGCTTTTCACATGGCTTCACCCATTCTTGGATATCTTCATTTCCCTTTTCTTTGGCTATCTTGGACAGGACTTTTCTGATCTCTGAATAGCAACAGCCATCATAGTAGTTATTAAATAGTGGTTAGCTTTCATGAATCTTAGTTACTTTTCCAACTGTGGCATATTGTGGCCCAGGCTGCACAACTGGCCAAGCAATTTTCAAGTTATTAAAAGCAAAGTAGTTTATTAAAACTCTGGCAGATTCTCTACCCATGGTACCCCATACAGACTATTATTAACATTTCAATTAAATTTAATAACATAACTATTTCTCAAAGGTTGACAATACTGTGCATAACCAGTCACTATAAAGGTAGACTAGCACTACATAAAAAGTTCATACTTTTTTTCAGATGCCACAGATCAAAGTAGTGTGTGATGTCCTTCAAGACATTCCTCATGTGACTTGCAATCTGAACATGTCTGTCAGATATAAATGTCCTGATGACCACACCACATCCAATAAGAAAATTCATGCATCTCTGGAACCCTAGAAATTCCATTGCAGGACTGCTGCCTGCCTGATTTCTCTGCAAATTAATGTACATGTCAGCTAAGGTCTAGATAAAGTTGTTCGTTTATTTACTTATGACAAATGTTACAAAATGCACTTATCTGTGACATATGTACCATCACATACATGCAGAAATGACTTTTTTTACGATAACTGCAGAAATTCACGCGCGCTCATTGGTTAAATTTTATTGTCCATATGCGGACAGACAGATAAATTTGAAATTCATGCGACGCGTCAGCGACCGAGAGCGGGCAATTCGACAATTTGTTATCGTAAAAAACAAATTGATGTCAGTTTTTAATGCGTCTGTCCTGTTATTGACAATGAATTTCGTCATAACATTGTCAAAGTAGTCTGCGGATCCACTCGGCTATCGCCTCGTCCACAGCTACTTTGACAATGTTATGACGAAATTCATGATCAATAACAGGACAGACGCATAAAAAACTGACGTCAATTTGTTAAGTACACCACTTTTCTCTGTTTCAAAATTGGTTCACTCATGTCTCAAAAAAATCATTCACTGGAATGTGGAAAACATCTAAAAAATTACAATTAAGTTGTTGAATAAATTTAAAATTTATACCTGAACAAGTGCAAAATGGATTATGCGAGGTAACGTGCAGCAGAACACAGTATAGGCACAATATTTGGCACAGTGCCCCATGCTGTCATGCCGTCCGTCACCTGCTATGGCTATCCCGCCAAGATCCTTCAGCTGTGACAGCAAATTTGCTTGGTACTGCTTCCAGAATAAGTGGATGGTAGGGAACAGTTTATTCTGTAACATGGATTCATGAAAAGAAGGTTCAATTAATAATCAAAAAACTAATATTTGTCAGAAATTAAATACTGTAAAAAGCTCAAGACAAAGTATCTTTGGAAAATGGCAAATTTGCATTTCTTTAGTCTTCAAAATGACATTCCATACAGATTTATGGAAGTAATTATGATGTATTATTGATCAACTCATCAGTTGTTTTGAAAAACGTATGTCCAGAGAATGATACATAATAGGAAAAATGTTTTGCACAGGATTCAGAGAGGAGCTCACGTGTACATGTACCAACATCACACACAAGCCTTTCAGATTAAGTACTTTTGGTGCTTACAGCTGTATCTTAAAAGAACACCAGAACATTGTTGTTATTGTTGTTATCATTAAGTTGAACTCACCCGTTGGTGGGTGAAGAATGTATTCAACGATATACATGACAAGCCCATATGCTGGAAGATCTGTGCTACTTTGGTGAAGGAACCTCCAGCAAAGAGAGTGGCCATACACAGAAGAAAGTTGCCAGCAGCAGTCCTTGTCCCTGGCAAAAGAGGCTGGCTGTTCCAGGTGTAATCTTTTCCACAACTAGGGTTGTTACAAGCTGTTTTTATGACAACCTCAGTCCCATTCTGTGTTGCTGTCATGGTAGGTTGAATATCTGATCGACAAATGTGGCAGAACTGAAACAACAGCAGGAGTTTTGATAAAAACACTATGTGTTTTGGCTCTGTCCTTAGGTTGTGGTGGTTTGAGAGAGGAATGCTGCAAAAAAAAAGAAAAAATAATAAAATGAAATCAATGTATATATATTAGAAAAGTACAGAATAAGCTACAAGGTAACCCACCAAATGGAACAACATGTCTAGAAATTCCTTTTCCAGAGGCAATTTCTATCACATTCAACCAAAATTTGCCAAGGGAGGTGGGGTGTAAAACAACAATATTTTCATGGGGAAAAAATATATTTTTAACGCTGCGCAATATTAATTACAAAGTTGTTTTACTATTCTTTATATATGTCTTTATAATAAGTCCTCAGTGTTACCAACAACTCAGTTCACACTTTACACACGAGTCACAGCAAATACTTTGGCAAACAGCCCTGTTCAATATACCGTACAATCATACAGTTTTAATGGCAGATACAATAATAACTTCTAGTGACTTTTTGAGGCAATACATTACCTTTTGCCTTTTTTTTCTGTAAAATTATCCTCGGTGTCAGTTTGTTCATCACTCTCACTGAACAGATCATCACCACCAGAGGAAAACAGGTCTGGCTCCTCTTCAATGGTCTCATTGTCATCAACATCTTCCTCCTGATATTCCTGATCACCAGTAGTGAGGGCATCCTCAAGATCAGCATTTGCAGAATTATCCATCAGATTAGATGCAATGTTTTCAGCCATTTTCAATTGGCCTTCTAGTTGCTGAACTTTATTGGTTAACGCATTCACTGCAACAAAAGTAAAAACACAGTCATTGCAATAAAATTATTGTTGTCCATTAACCAAAGCTCACTAATACATGCTGAAAATTCTTGACTTCATACAACAACTCTTCCTCTGTTCAGCAGACATGTATTTACCATCCGGTTTTGGACATGACTGTGCGTCAAAATGTGCGAAAAGAGTGATTAAACTGTCTGCTTAACCTAACCTTTGCGTTTAAGTTGTTTATTTTTTCCTTGACACTTGCCAAGTGCCTCTTGGGACGATTCCAACTGCCTCTTCAGCTTGTCTACCTCCCTCATCAGCAGATTGTAAGTTTCATCAGCGAGTGTCTGTGATGATTCGTCCTAGGATGCACCAGAGAACTAAATGTAGTTAGACGTTGAGACTAATTTTAAATGTTTGTTAAATTTTGCCTGTTGTGCAAATTATGATGGAATCAGAGAGATTACAAGGAACTTGACAATAACAATTTGTCATGCACCTACAGTATATATATATACTGACCCTAACACCAATGTCATAAAAAAAAAAAATTTGTACCTGCATGGCTTTGCAGTTGTTAGCAATAGCAGGTTCAAGGCTGCAGCTATCAACATCTATGTGGCTAACTATCACAGATTCTTCTTGTACCTGCAAAAAATATCAGTGCAACTTGTAAGGTGTGCTGGAAGGTGGCTTTTCTTGTGTATATACAGATCTTCCATCAAAGCAGTCAACAGAGAAGTAGGGTAAATAAAATTTATCAAAGTACTCTTTGCCTGTTCAACAGCTATCATATCATTGGTGATATTTTGAAGTACAGTGTATTCATTTAAAAACATTTAATACAACTGTTACAATAATTCTAAACAATTCGAATGGATACAATGTTAGGAGTTTCTGCTTGTGTCTTGGGTTCACATTCTTCAAGATAAATGCATGAATAGGAAAAATATTTCGAAACCACAGACAACAACAAATATATTTACATGTACTTCCGCTGCGTTAGCTTCATTTCCGCCATCTTCCTGCACGGTATTTCTGGCATTTTCTGTGCAGCTATCTTGGGTCTACAAAAAAGTATTACAAGACAACAGTACTCGATCATTGAGATATGTATAAACATATATATAATATGTATTTAATGAATTCGTTTCAATGAAATCTTCCATTAAAGCAAGACTGCTTACCGCCTCGCTGCTTGTGGAAGGGCCGGAGGTAACAGTGTGTGGGGCTGTAGCACCTTCGATATTCTCGTGTGCAGTGAGATCCCTCAGTCTTGCCTTAGCAGATCTCACGACCTATAAAAAAAACAAAATAACAACAGGATAAGAACAAAAATCTAACGAAGATATAACAGAACAAGGTCAATAGATACTGGAGCGACGAAATAATAAAGTATGCATCTCTAGCTAGCACGTGTTAAAAGCGACAGGCCAGGTGACTTACCATTCGCTGTTCTCTGCTCTTCTTCGAAGGTATTTCTCCGTCGCAGTTCTCTCGGCTTATATGCCTCGAAGGGAAGACACAAACACCTACTTCATCTCTTTTCAGCTCTCT
>JAHPZR010012215.1:50000-75378 GCA_019787425.1 Platygyra sinensis | reverse complement strand
TGGTGATTTACTACAAGCCAATGAAAAGGCGTAGAATTCGCGCACTTTTTTATTCTAATGCTTCTCATCAGAATACGATTTTAATTTTTACATGCAACCCGCTCAACCAAAGCACTCACACCTGTAGCAATGGCGGAATGGCCAAATCATCTGTTCACTCGTGGAGCAGAGATGCAATATCTTTGTGTAGTTGTTCCGATAAGTCTTATCGACATGAGCACTCTCCATGCTTGCGTTGCAAAGGAAAAGCAACTACTCGAAGCACGGAAATGAGGCATTGGCTAGAAGATCGACTGTGTGTTCGTCACGGTTCTGGTACTTTTGACTACGATGTCAAGTCAAGTGATTATTAATCAGATATGGAGCCAACAATCATAGATATTGAGGATGAAGAGACTGACCCTGAACAACCTGGAATAATAATCGATGGAGAAGAGAAGGATGTGGTTTTCCGAGCCCAAAGTCATAGATATGGACCCTCCTGATCGTAACGCCCATAGCTCCACCCCTGATAGCTCGTGCAGAAGAAAAGAAGAGTAAAATGTGAACCCTTTGAGAAAAATTGTTGTGAAGGCTGTGCTCGATACAATGACATTACGGAAGGGAGCGGAGCTTCGATAAAAACTTTCAAGATATTCTAGATTATGGGAAAACAATGCTTTTCACTTCTATTGGAGATGACATTGATGTTGATATACTCTCTGCTTTGTGGCCAAAGAACTGGAATGCAGCACAGTTGCTTCTTAAAGAGGAAGGTTTTTCTGATGCAAAGGAATACTACATATGCATTTGCAGAGAGGCAAAGGAAATTACAAAGGATGGAAAAACAAGCATGAAATATCACTACAACCGCATGTGGAGCATTATGGAAAGCCAAGATAAGCTATGTCGTCATTGTGGTAAAAGGGTTACATAAAGTATTACTACCTTGGTTTACACAGCAAGGCTAAGAACTGGTTTCAGAATGAGGCCATGTGCAAACAAATGCTGTCACATTGGGAAGAAAGAGAGCACTGGCTTGGAAAAACTTCAAGTTGGCCAGTGAAAAAAGAAATCTGGGATGGGCAAAGATGGGTAAACCTCCAGTGGTTTTGGGACCAAACCAAACATGGATTCTACCAACAAGATGTGTAAACTGCAAAGGTATCATTTCTGCTGAAATTTTGTTGGGTTGCCCTAAAGATGAGCTGCCCAGAATGTTTTGAGACATTTCCCACTGAAATAAGAACAGCAAGTGGTTCTCCTCTGAATCTGGCTTTAATAGGCCACTGGGATGCTTGGCAGCCTTTCACAAAGAGATTAAGGAGTTGTAGCTCAATTGAAATTTCCATTGCTAATATGTATAAGAAAGACCGTTCCCATGTAAAGGAAGTATATGTTGTCGGTTTTGTGCCTTGTACCACCATTCCCGATGATGTACCTGAGACTTTTCATCCATTCTTAGAACCACTAATGAATGATGTTACTACTGGTTTCATTGATGGATTTCAAGTTCCCTATCCCTTTGACTTTACCATCAGCCACTTTGGGCCAGGTGAAACACCGACTGTAAGAGTTTTACTGTTGTGTTGGACTGCAGATTATCCTGGTCAATGTGAATTTGAAAGTTCCTTAACCAAGGTAAATGTGGTTGTAGAAGATGTCAAATAATTGGAAAGCAAAGTGAGCATTCCTATAAGTACTATTATGGAGATAACCGCCTCCATTGTCGTTACCCATGGGATAACAGAGACATTATGCTTGAACAGGGGAATCTATACAATGCTGAGAAAGAAAAAAGGAAACCTGTGAGAAAAAAAGCAATCCTCTTGGACAGGCTTTACTGGAACAACTCTACTCCATAAGTATCTATACCCCTTGTATGGATTTGACATTCTGCATCATATGGTTTTTGACATTTTCCATACTATCCCACTAAATCTTTGCAAGAATCAAGTTCAGAGATTGTGCAATCCAGAACTACTTGACATAACCTACCTGGATGAACAGATAAATATCTTCCCGTGGACAACTGAACTGAAAAGTGGATGACTTCCAGTGGCAATTAGAAAAGAGGGCAACGGTCTAGGATTCTGGAAGGCAGAGGCTTTTCAAAAATTTGGTTATCGTATGCTGGAATGCATCCTTGAAGGAAAACTACAAACTTGAATGAGCTTGAAATTCTAAGCTCAGTTTCCAGATTTGTAGAATTACATTTTCACAGTGGTAGAGATGGATAGAATAATGATATGATAGAAATGCACAAAAAGTTCGCTCAAGGAATAAATGTTAAAATTGAAGAAGCACAGGGCCTTGATATGTGCTCAATATCAATACATAACATGCTTCATATCCATGAAGACATACTGAACTTTTCAGCAACTGACAACTACTGGTGTTCAGTTTTTGAACGAGCTGTAAAAGATTATGTAAAAAGATCACATATTTGCAAAGGCATTGAAGGGACATTTGCTAAAGCCGAGGCTCGAAGAGAATATCTGAAAAGTATCCAAGAACAAGAACTTGATGATTACAACAAATGCGACACAGACCAGGTACACTGCTGTTTACTTAATACTAAGAGATCTATTCACCAATTGTTACAGTAGTAGATTTTGCTTTTGGGTTAGCTAGTGGAGTTAATCCTTCTAATGGCTGAGTGGAGGTTTTAGGGGTAAACTTTTGGGAATATTAAATTTACAGAAGAACTTTAAGAGATCAAGTCATTGTTTTAATTAATTAATTATGCAACTGACAATTTGTTTCGCAATATGACATACTAGTTACAGCTTACCTAAAGGCCAAGCTGAAAAACTGATTTTCCTTGCACTCTGTTATTAAATCAACATATGTTATGTTCTTTGAGAATTAAAATTAAGTTAAATGTCATCAGAACTTGGAAAAAATGTTGGTTTTTAGTGCTACCATGTCTGAGAATTAATTAATTGAACCTTACTACAAGAAGTCATGTGCTACCATTTGATCATCATGCCCACCCTGATCCCCTATAAGCCATACAGTGTAAATTGACAAAGTCATGCTTTGAATGAGAAGAGTGTGCATTGAAATAGAAACTGGGGGACAATGTTAGCAGTTTTCTTGCATGTGATTATAATTTTTCAAATCAAACACACTTTTCTTATTTATCATGTAAAGGGCATAGTGAGGTCTGTTGAAATGGCAAGGATGATATGCTGCAGAGAAGACCATAGCTCATTGTTAATTGGAACCAAGATGAGTTCTGGAACAAGGAAACTATGATCATGAGAAGATTTCAGCCTCTCTATCACTTTGTCAAACAGTAGTGTCCAGTGTTTGTTCAACCTGTAACAAGTGTTTTCTGAAGAGCCTTGGTCCATACAAGCTGATTGTACCAGTCTATCCTGAACAGCCTGGGGATATCTGGCATGGCAAAGTCCTTAGTATCAATTGGGTGAGACAAACTGTTGATGTGTATTTATTTATTGAGAGATGGCAGGAACCTCACAGGTTTGTTCGTGAGACATTTGGAAGAGCAGCAAGAAACATGCTTTCATTTGAGTCAGTGCTTGCAGTTGCAGATGGTAACTGGATTGATTCAAATTCCTGGGAAGAAACAGTTTAATACATTCATCCAGTGGATTTCATTTAGGTAAAAGTACCAAAACTGCAATGGTTAGATGTAAGCCATGTACATGTGCATGCACCTTTAGAGAGAATATTCCCATTTTAATTACAACAATGGGAATAACATAGATAAATGTTCCAGTTTTAATTACAAGTTGGGGTATAATAATTATGGGAATTTGATTACAAGTTTGGGAACTGCATGGGAAAATACTCCCATTTTAATTAAAGTTTGGGAACTCAATGGGTAAATTTTTCTCAATGTTGGGAAATAAACAAGCAAAACTTGTAACCAAAAAAAACACATTTTGTAAAATTCTGGGAAACGAAATACAGAAGGCAATTCCCAACATAACCCCAAGAAAGGAATTTTATGTCCCTGTGTTTTCCCAATAATGGAAAAATTTCCCATTTAATTCCCAAATGGGAATTTCAATAAGTTTCCTGTGTTTCCCTGGTGTAGATGGTAAAACCTGTTTGACTTTGTCAAGCTGTCATTTCTTAGCTATTCGGTTTGAAAAGGGACTACTCAGCGTCTCATCTAGCTCAACATCTTCCCCACGTGGCTCATTTAAAATTCCAGCTTTAACATGTTGATGGTAATGTCAGGACCTTTCTCGCTGAAGCTGCTGGGTTTTTGCCTCCTTCAGCTTCTTTTTCTCATCCTTTTCCTTTCTTTTTCTTTTGGCCAAGTCTTTGATAGTTTCCTTTCTCGTTTTGATCCCCTTGCGTCTCTTTCGGTTTGTCGCTCAACTTCCATGCGTATGATCTTGTCTTTATTTCTCTCATAGTGAGCCTTCTTTTGTTTTTTCTTTTTTGAGCTCTTTGCTTTCTCCACTGCTGAATTCTAGAAAGGTTGATGAAAGGTTTCATTGGGAAAAGACTTTACAATGCTCACGCATTGCCTTCCATGTGGGAGGCAAAATGAGATTTCAGGGCAACCCAACCGGTTGAAACTGGTTTCAAGGCTTCCTAAACAATAACAAGGCCTGGTTACATTTGTAATTGCCATCACATACACTGAATAGCATGGAATTGCGGGAAAAAGGCAGAGGAAATTTGTACGTTTCTTCAATGAATTTTCAGCCATTTCTAGCAGGTGAACCACACTAATGCCACTACACTGACAAATGACTTGGGGATCGAAATTTTTGTTTGTATTTCGACGGTGATGTAATCTACAAAGTCGAGTTTTTAGCAGAATGTTAGTCATGAAATGAGCATTGGATGTTTAGAAGATGGCACTGATTAAAGGTCGAAGATGCAAGTTTCAAGGGAATTTCTATGGTGGTGATGGTGTTATTTTGCTCAACAAAGATGGCTGCCATATCGCTTGGGGATTGCGATTTCAGTGTATATTTTCAACGCAATTCAACAGATCAAGCTACAAATTGGAGGAAAACAAATTTGTTGCATGAGCATTTATATCCATGAATATCATGTATGGAAGTTGAACAGAACGTTGACAGTGTTAGGATTCGTATTTTGTATTGGAGAGCCAAAGAGAAGAATGCCAGACAACTCACCCCCAAGACAATTTGCCCCAGACTACTCGCCCCACACTTATAACAACTAGCATCACACTTGAGACAACTCGCCCTGGACTACTCGCCCCCAATCTTGAAGCTTGGATTTGCAAGTGAATATGTGAACCAAATAGATAATCAATCGAGGTTAAAAATACCACGCGCAACTTCGTGTTCAAAAACGTTGCTTCACTTTGTGAATAAAACTTATGTTGGATTGCATGTTTGAAGCGTGACTACACATGTGAATAACAAATACTCAATCGAGGCTTCGTGTTCAAAAGTGTTGCTTCACTTTGCGAATAAAAACTACACTTTGACTGCGTTTTTGAAATGGTTTCGAACATGAATACCAAATACAGAATCAATCGAGGCTTCGTGTTCAAAAGTGTTGCTTCACTTTTTGAATAAAACTTGCATGTGAATACCAAATAGAAAATCAGTTGTGGCTTCGTGTTCAAAAGCCTTGCTTCACTTTGTGAATAAAAACTAAACTTTGACTGCGTGTTTGAAGTGGTCTTGCACGTGAATACCAAATACAGAATCAATGGAGGCTTCATGTTCAAAAGCATTGCTTCACTTTGTGAATAAAACTTGTATGTGAATACCAAATAGAAAATCAATCGAGGCTTCGTGCTCAAAAGCATTGCTTCACTTTGTGAATAGAAATTAACTTGAATCATAGTAAAACTTTACTTGGATTGTGTGTTTGAAGCATGGCTACACCAAGTTAAAAATACAAAGTTGATTGGAGGGGTTGATAGTTGGTCATTGACTTTTTGTTGGAGACAAGGCAAATTTGCAGGTTCATTGGAGTGACTTCCTTGCTCAGCAGCTGGATGAGAATAAAGAGGGGCAGCTGGGCCCTTCCTTTAGCACGCCTGGTTAGTCCATTGTGCCATCACTCCAGGTCATTGTTAGTCCACACAGCCTCCTGGGAGACACTCCAACTGGTTGGCGGAAAGGTCGTGCTACTGATCCAGTTGTCTTCTATGTAGGCACACAGTTTCTTTAGGAGTCAGACGCTTGCTTGTTCCTGCAGGTGCTTAAACCTCCTCTTGATCTTGTCTGCGGGCAAGAACGACAATACAAGAAGCTGCCTAATGTATTCGTGCGTGCCACGGTCTTGTCGGTACGCCCCCATTAGTCCAAGCTCTTGTACCTAGAAGGAATAAGAAGGTAGACTTGAGTTAAAGTTGAATGATTAACCTAGAAAGAGAAAATATTTTAGTTAAAATGCTTTCATGTGGGTATGTCCATCGTTTGTACGAATTTTAATTAACAATTCACTCCATGTTGATAGATCGAACTAACTTTCCCCCATACTAGAAAGGGAAAATATTTTAGTTAAAATGCTTTAATGTTATGTCCATCGTTTGTGTTTTAGATTGCTGGAGCACCTCTAATTGTTTGTCTGAGGCAAGAACCAAATGTCGATGCCCTCGTATCTGAAACAGAAAGTATAGTTTTGTGAATTGGGTGTTAAAACGCTAAGGAGGCCGAGATTAATTAAAGTAATTTTATATTTGTAAACCCCTTCTGGAATTGATTTGTTTTTTATATTTTAATTGAATGAATATGTAATAATGGTTCCGACATCTTATTTTTTAAACACTTGTCCAAATGACTCTTAGAAAAAAAAACGGTTGCCAATGAGCTTTTGTTCACCTTTACATCATTGCGAAAGAAGCCATCGGGTATATGTTCTTCCTCCAGCTCAAAGTGTAAGTCGTTTGGGTCTTGCCGTCGTAACTGCTGGCGGGTGCGGTTGGCAGTTCTCTGCAGACTGTCAAAGTGGGGAAGGCTGGGACAAGGAGCATCTGTTAGTTCAATGAGGAGCACATTGTTGACTACCTCCGACGCAGGTTTGAAGACGTCTTGTTTGGCTTCCTGTTTAACTAGGCACTTTATTTTTGCGGCTACCAATCCACCGACTGGTGCAGCATGGTTGTTGTGGTTTCTGCCAAACTCGAACACGTTACCCGGTCTTTGCAAAATGGTAGCTTTGCAGCCGTTTCCCTATTAAAAGTTAACAGGAAAGAAATTAATCACGGCTATTTTTTAAATTTCATGACGTAGTATCCTTGCTCTTTTGTTTTTATTTACTGTTATTTCAATATCATAGGTTTTCATCTTTTCCCATATTTTAGTTTTACGTATTGTACAGTCTGCAATCCAGCCTTTGGGCTGCAATGGATTTTTTAATAAAGCTATCTCTAATTAGTAATTAGTGGATAAAAACTTTGTACCAAAATTATTTAACTTGTATCGCAAACTTCTATGCGACTGTTTTCTAATACTCTCTTAAAAGAAATCATTTCTAACAACAGCAAATGTCGCAAAAAAATGTTGAAAAAACTGGTGAAGTTTATATTTTATTTCATTACTTACTCACTTACTTAAAGTATTTAACACACAAAATACCAAGACCTAACCCCTTTACATTACTGTGATGAAAAAAAGAAATCTTACCGTAGGACGAACAGTGCTTTGCCAGTCGGTTGCATCAAGGCACTGCCTCTTGACGTTGTAGCTGAATCTGCAGCTGTCAATAAGCTTTCGCTTTCCCCTCTCGCTGGCACCATCCATGATCTGAAAAGTCAGTGTCTCACCTGCTTGCTGAACTGAATGGGGGTTTTGGTCCCTCGATGGTGAATTCGTCAAAGGTTGGCTGGATTGGAGCTTCATAAACCGTTGATCCATTGGCGGATTCTGCATTGGTCTTTTCGATACTCGGAATGGTCAAAGGCTCCGTAAGCTGATCAAACGAATCTACTGTAGGGTTAAACTCTTCGGACTCAAGGATATCTGTTGACAGGATGACAATAAACATCAGTTTAAAGATCATTAATATAACCAGGTTATCTCTATCACAATCAACTTTCAA
The DNA here is from genome assembly GCA_019787425.1 of Platygyra sinensis. Taxonomy (NCBI): domain Eukaryota; kingdom Metazoa; phylum Cnidaria; class Anthozoa; order Scleractinia; family Merulinidae; genus Platygyra; species Platygyra sinensis. The sequence continues at coordinate 67,380 of JAHPZR010012215.1, read as the reverse complement.
ATCAAAGAAATTTAACAATTTAATAATTTCACTTAAGTGAGTAAAATTGGGAGAATCATACCTTGATAAGTATATATGAAGCAATTCATATTTGAACTGCGGTTGCAGATGAAAGTGAAGTCTGATCATCACAGTTAATTTTCCAATTTAAGCAATTGGAAAGAAGCCTGATTTTTTTTCAGGCTTCTTCTTTCCAATTGCTTAAATTGGAAAATTAACTGCGATGATCAGACTTCACTTTCCTTCTAATCATACCTTAATCGCTATTTTGCTCGGAGTTGAAGTGAACATCAGGATCAGCAGATACAGAGATTTCACTTAAGGGGGTACTTTCAGCCTGAGGCACGTCGCATGTTAAACAACTCCAGTCGATGGATGCACCGGTTTTAACTGCGTCTTGGTATTCGGACAATACGCCCGTATCACAGGTGTGGTGCTGCCAATAGAGGCAGCCATCACACTGGAGGCCTTCTTGACGGGGTAGAACTGGTTGCTTACAAGAAATACACATCGTAACGAAGATCGAAGACATCGTAACGTAGATCGTGGTTTGAGTCACTTGTTAGAGTTGCTGAATAAGCTAATACGAGTGTCCACAATTGAATGATCCCTTTTATACACATTGCCAGGATCGAGATATTGACTTTTCACAAAACACGCCATTTGATTGGAGGAATCATTAACTTAGAAAACAGTGTGCACTGAAGTGTTGGTTAATGAGTGAAATGTCTCACCTCAAATTAACATAAGTTCGCATATTGCGGGTGGGTTTGATTTTAACAAAAAAAACAATTAGTAGAAGTTCGCACATTGAGTGTGGGTTTGAAATAAAGAAATATTTAAACACTTCTCACCCACTATGCTTTTAATACGAAAATGGGTTTTATCAAAGGAAAAACGTTATGTCTTTTAAGAACCAACTCAGTAAAGGAGAATATTTTATAAAGGTAACAAACAGGGAGGAAAAATCACTCTGTGCACTTCCTTTAATCACGCTGCATCATAAAAAAAACTGTAAACTAAGAACACTTTGATCGTTTTCTGCTAGCAACACGCTCCACCTGCTTTCACTTATTTCTGACTGCAACTCAAATGAGCCAACAAAACTAGCCCCAGATAACAGCTCCTTCGCCTTTACGTAAGGTTAGTAGACTTGGGGGGCTAATCGTCCAAGACTGGGGGGGAATTGTCCAGAGACTTGGGGTGAATCGTCCAGGGCTAATTGTCTTTGGGGCGAGTTGTCCAGATACCAAAGGGAAGCATGTCGAATTGACTGGCTTGACATTTAGGAGGATTTTGACTACAAGGAGTCCTTTATTTTCCAAATATCACTTGTATCCTCAGAGTTAGTTAACATTATTTCTTTCTTACAACTGGTGGGCTTTTAAATTAAACCCAGACAAGAATACTCTGTTGTTGTTTTTAATTTTCACTTGCGCACTGTTACCTGTGACACACCACTTTCTCAGATTTTTATTTTTTGGATCAAAAACTGTTTAAAACATATTGTTTGGACCCAAGCTTATTTTAGGTCACTGTTTTCCTTATTTCAAATGCAAGGTTTGGCGAAGGTTTCATAATCACAGGTTTTTTTGGATGCATAGATATTTAACCAAATGTATTCGCCTCTTGTCACTTAAGCAGTTTGTACACCCGAAGTGTGCTACAGGTCTCTAGAGATTATTAAAATACTGCTGCCTTTCCGTAGCCATTACATGGAGTAAACTTTGCTTTATTTCTAACAACACTTAACAGTAAAACTCAACAGCTCCCACAAGTCATGTCACATGTACGAAAACTCGAAGTTAGCACATACATTTTCCAGCCTTAGGAGCAACCTTAATGACCTTGAGGGTGTTTTTTTTTAACCAAATATTTGTATACTGTGATGGAAGCGGAAACAGCCCTGGCATTTCCCAGTCCCAGTCTTAGGATGCGTATAAACATGACCTCGCTCCCAGTGCCTTTCACTTCAAAAATCAGAGATTGCGAGGAAGGTATTGTCATTTGTTCATTTTACACATGGTTTTCGTTCCTTACATGGGTCTGAGTTAACATATTGTTCTAAGCAAGTGTCAAGCAAGATGGCATCAACTCACATTTTTCAATCAGGTGTGAGAAATTGGCCCACAAGCGTGAGCTAGCGTGAAATCGAGGTTTTCAACCTGCAGATGTGAGACTCACGCCTAAGGCGTGAGAGTTGGCAGGTATATAAATGCAAGGCAACGGTTTTTCGGTCAGTCACTCTCTCAAATACAAAATGCATTTTCAACAGGCAATGAAAACTTGCTCTTACTTGCAAGGAGTCTGCAACAGCAGTTTCAACAGTATGCTTTCATAATCTCCAGTAGATTCCCTTATCAATATAGTTAGGAAGCTTATTGATTATGAAGCTACAATGGGCGATAAGTCTTGGTGCCAGGCCCAGGTCACTGCAAGGCTTGACGAGCATTACCAACTGATGTAATGGCACCACTGTTGGCAGAGTGATGACATCCTCTGGAGCAGGATCAATTTCTCTTTGTATTGGTTGGATGTAGATTTTTGCTTTACCTGCCAGTTGTTTTAGTCTGGTAACTATATGTGGGGAACTGGGGTGGTGAAACCTGGCACCCTCTTCCAAATTTCAACCTCCAGCCTTCCTCAATGGTGGGAAGCTTTCCAAAATTTTGCTTTAACATTCTCTGCCGCCAAGTGCATAATTACGGTACTAGAATAGCGAACAATTACCGGCCACATTTTTGTCGCACTAACATCAAACAGTTTACAATTCTTTATCAAGGTCCAAAAATCTGGAACTCTCTTCCTGGATCAATTATTAATTCATCTAGCTATTTGAACTTTAAGAAAAATATGTTAGGGTTTCTTTTTAAAAAAAAACTGAGTTAGTTATGCCGCACAAGCATTGCATAAGATTATTTAGATTAATGATAGGCATATGAGGGGGCCCCTCTTATAAGCCTGGTGGTTTCTTGGGGTCTCCTCGCCACAGTTATTGCTATAGTAAAATTCATTCCTCTTTACTTACATTTAAACGACTTTTTTACTGTTACTCTAATTTGTAATATGTATATAACTGTGTGGCAAATAAACATTCATTCATTCATTCATTCATTCGAGACTGGGAAGGTAATTGAGCTGTCACTGAGCCCAATGTTTGAGAGTAGGTCCTCTCTCTTACAGAAGATGCAGGGCTTTGTACATTCTTAGAGGACAACACACGACTGTTAAGGTGCAGATTGATCAGAGTGGATGTTGATTCCTTCCTTGTTTTTGGACCTTTGCCCCTCTTGCTTATCCAGTTTGGACCACTGGACGAGTACCTAAAGAGCCTCCATTGTTCTGGAACAACAGATGTGCTAGAAGAAGCTTCTAAACTACCTGAGAGTTAATGAATATGTACCATTAACAAAAGTTTTAGTTTTTATCAGATTTCAACTTACTTGCATTGCATGACAATGACCTCTAAGTTATTCCACACATATAGCCTTAAAAGCTACTTACCTTGTGAACTTACTTTTTGACAGGCAGAAAGTTGATCGACGACTTTCAAAAGAGATCACACTTCATTAAATTGATCACTCACAATTTCAGGTACATGGACAGAAGACTCATAACGGCAAAAGAAAACCAAAGCTTGACAAGGTGCAAAACTTTGCATGTTTCATTCACATGAGAGAAGTTAATGAGTCTGCACTCCTTAGTTAATAACTGGATTGCAGTTGGATGATAGAACGTTGAATGTTGAATAGGAAGAGCTTAAGGTTTAAAAGCGAAAGGTGGGTAGTTGGATGGCAAAGAATTACAACTTGTTGAGTATCAAAACATTGAATAGTAAAAGTAAGTTTGAAAAACTACAAAGTTGAACTGGGAAGTTAGTTAGAGGATGCCAGGTCTTCATTACACTAGGTTGCGGTCAGATATCAAAGAGAAGGAAATTCCATGTTCACTTATGTCAAGTACAGTGTTTAACACTTGAAACTTCGAAGTTTAATTCCAATAAATACAATATTAAATAGGAAACAAATTCATAAAGAATAAAAACTGATATGTCCAATTGCAAAACAAGAATACAGAAAGTACAGTGCAATGTCAAAGACTTTTGGCCTTGATTGCCATACCCCAACAGCAAGCCATTTCTACAGATGTCTGGGATCAATAGTATGGACATTAGTCTCCTTACTGAAAGAGCCACTGAAAAGAAATTTTTGTATCCTCTTTTATTCCCCCAACCTATAGTTTCAAACCTGCTTGAAATCATGGTGAATTTTTTTTGTCACATACTAACAAAAAGTGCTGTTTTTAGCTGCTGAAACAGACCTTTTGGACCACCTGTATGAAATTCTATGGCTCTAATGAACCTAAGTAGGGCCCAATGAATGCCTTAAATCCGCATAGAGAGCCAAAGGGCAACCAAAAATGAACCAAACTGCCCAAGCCAAAGAAATTTAGGTTGGGTAGAGGCATAAAACAACCCGATTTTTTAAGGCCGTAAAGTTGGCTGAGTTAATGAGCCTCATATGAAGCAAATATTATTTGGCTATAATTTTGGTTGAAAGTATTTTGTGCCAGTCCCTCAAGTATTGAGTCTTGACAGTTTTCATTGAAATTCCCATTGAGCTAAGCGATCATCACAAAACAATGCTGTACTGTTGCAGCGCTACAGCAATGCGTGCCATTTGTATGCGTAAAGCTGTGACCTAAGCTGCTGTGCATGTGCATTAAAACAGCTGTTTATTACAAATAATCGATGCCATATCAGACCCGAGAATGTCACTGCATAAAAAAAGAACAATATGGTGGAACAGAACGACCATTTTGAGTGATTAATCAGTTTAATGCAAGCCAAACTTTATAGACACTTTTTGTATACCTACCACGCGATTTCGAGGCCTAGAAAAATACACGTCTATGAGCAGCACGAGTTGGCCGTGCTTCATTTCAAAATGTCTTTCAAAAGATTTCTGGGCAGCATCATTGTAATCATACAAATTCAATCTTGCTCTCATAAAGCGCTAGTTTATCAAACGCATGCAGAGGAATATGTGGGTGTGATAGCAACATCTCGTGGGAATTGTACTAAAATGTGATTGGTTAGCTTTGACAGCATGCTATTGTTTCAATCGCTTGCTCGTGTTTCATTTTCCCAATCGACCGTTAAGCTATTGTCACGATCACAATGATATTTTGTGGAATGATAAAACTTTGTTTCTTTTCTGGTAAAACCGATTCTTCTCAAGCAGAGACTTTCCATAACAAACCGCTCAAGGAGCTGGAAGGTTGTGTGGCATTTGCGAAGCTTTCCTATAGTTCAAGCAGGGTCTGGTTTGTCAGTTGGAATATATTCAGGACTTTCTAGTCTTGGAAAAATGAACATTGGTTGCCTCCAATCCAAGGCCGTTGGGTTCATCTGCACTACAATGGACCAATGGACCAGTTGCATCTTGTGAACTCGTCATTTTAGCTTCAAAATCTATTCGTAGGGACCACTACACGCGAGGACCAATTGCACAGGTAAAGTAGCAAAAACTGGGGGCAAAAGCTATCATCCTTTCACTCTGCAGCTTTCTTAAGAAACCAAAATTATTAAAACAGCAAGCTAGCATTGAAATAAATTAGCTTATTATAACCGCAGATAGTTCAGCGAAATTATTCAGTGGTTGAATTGTTTCTGATTCAGTTCGGATAGAAGCGGAAAAAAACGCTTTGTTACCAATCAGATGTGGCCAATACAGAAATAAGCGGGGCAAAAAATTTATTTACCAACCGTCTAATTAGATTCTGGGTGAAAGATGGCGTGTAGAGCTAAGAGGAAAAGACTGTTATTGCTTATGATGACGATATTAGAAGAGGAGATGCCAGTCACTTATGAAAGAAGAATGTGGGCTCGACAGTGGCTACTACGACGAGAAGAGAGAGGTGCGTTTCATACGCTTTTTCAGGAACTAGCCGTCGAAGATACCCTGGATTCAATGAGTATATGAGGATGCCTTATCCAAAATTTGTCACTTTGGCTGATCTGATTGGGCCATATATTAAGAAGCAAGATACTTCTATGAGAATCTCCATACCTGCAAGCCAGAGGCTGGCCCTGACCATATGTTTTCTAGCGACCGGCGAGACTTTTCAATCGCTTTCCTTTCAGTTCTGCATTGGAAAGGCAACTGTTAGTGGAATTGTCATGGAAGTGTGTGATGCAATTTATGCTGTGCTTGGAAAAGATTTCCTTCAAACACCCAAGCAAGCTGAAAAATGGACTGAGATTGCAGAACTGTTCAACTCAAGATGGAACATACCGAACAACATTGGAGCCATGTAAAACGGAAATGGAAAATGTATTCTTATACAGAAACCTTCTCATGCAGGTTCACACTACCATGACTACAAAAGGAAACGAAAGCATAATTACCCTTGTGGTTTTGGGGCCTGATTATGAATGTTTGTACGTTGATGTGGGCACCAATGGAAGAAACCCAGATGGACATGCCTGGAGCAGAAGCCCTCTTAAATATGCATTAGATAATTCAGACAACCCATTAAATATTCCACCTCCGCGTCCACTTCCTGGCCGAAGAAATCCAGTTCCTTTTGTTCTCACAGGGGATGAGGCATTTAGGTTATCTAAGTACATGCTAAAACCCTACCCTAGCAGGAACCTCACTGTAGATCAGAGAATTACTAACTATCACATTTCAAGGGGAAGACAAATTTCCGAAAACATTTTGGGAATTCTGGGGAACAGGTGGCGTTGCTTTAGAGTCCCTTTTTTGTTAGCTCCATTTAAAGTAAAGGGAATAACCCTAGCTGCACTTACCCTTCACAACTGGCTAAGAGCTGATGCCAGCAGTCGTAACATTTATAGTCCACCCGCCCTTATTGACAGGGAGGATCCCGAGACTGCAGAGGTTATTCCTGGGTCATGGAGAGAAGATATCCCAACAGGTTCTTTCCTTAATTTACAACCTTCAACGTCAAGGAATTGTTCCAATGAAGCTAAAAATATGCGTGAAGAATTCACTCAGTGGTTTAATAATGAAGGCGATGTGTCATGGCAAAGGCATATGTGTGGGCTATAGACCTTTAACACGGGTAATTGGAAGGCCATGTCAATCCCAGGGAGTCCCATATCAAGTATTTTACCACTCAATCATATTGATCACTTGCTCATGTTTGCCACCCCCCCACCCCCCCACCCCCTACAAGAAACCTAAAGACAAGCGCCAGGGTATCTGAACCCCTTTTATTTAAGAGGGCATGTTAATTGAGACATGCTTATTGACAGTTTTGTTTTGGTTGCTGGGTATTACTGAGTATAGCCCATCATATTGTGTTTACATCAATGAGCTAACAGAAACAAGATACTCAATTCTTCAAATGTGTAGCTATTCAAATCTCAGCATTATAAGTAAGGTATTAAAACACCAAAGAAAGCCTGTTTAGGCTGCATTAACAATGCACTAAATCACTGCAGTTTGAAGGGACCAAAACCAGATAAAACAATGCAATGTTTACTTTTAAATGTAACTTCACAATAACCACAATAAAATAACATTTGTATAACAAGTTGTTAGTATTTCTTCTTACCAGCAGGTTTTTATGACATAAACAGGGTAAAATAAATCCTTGAAGAGGTCAAAAGACCAATATTAAATATTCATAACAATATATTTATAATAAACTAATTAACAATGAAATGGAGGATATGATGGCAATTGAATCTACCATTTTGTATACAAATCCATCTTTGCCATCTTTTGATGCCATAAAATTCCACCCTCGACACCAATGTTTGGCAACCTTTGTTGTTTCAGCAGCCACTCTGGAAAAATATTAATGATTGATTTACATGGTCATGTGAAAACCATTTGTCAGGGAAGGCAGTCCATATTATTCAAACTTATCTAAATAGCAACACAAGGTGATTCCCAAACATTTGTATTTGATTGTATTAATATATCAATTAGAAAAACACTGGGCTTTGTAAACACCCATATTTAAACACAACTACCTTTGTCTTTGAACATGACATATCGAGACAAGACCATAACTTTGTGTCTCTGGGTATTAGTAATACTCCATGGGTGCAATGGAATGCATTTGCATGCTTTCATGACGAGCAGGGATGTTCTGCTGATAACTATTATTTGCTTCACTTGAACCACAAGAACTAATAGTTGGGGCTGGGCTGTATCTACCATGTGTACTAAATCGAGTTGCAGCACCACTGACAACCTCCATTTCATCACTCTCTTCTATCTTAAATAATATATCCCCTATGCACTTCTTTGCCCTGTGAAATTTCCTTGGATTTAATTTTGACAAGGTTCAACGTGTAACTGATTAACGAGTAATAGTTATTAGTGATTACGTAACTTCCGTTGCGTTACGCAAGGATCAAAAGTTCAATAGATCATGTTAGCCTTTTCAATACACACGTGCTACCGGAACGATCAGATCGAAAGATAGATTTTCCAGCCCAAGAAAGATTGAAAGAAAAGAATAAGAGTTAAGATTGGAGAAAGAGGTATGAAGTATATAGTTTATTTGCATGCTCGAGTTAGTTATGTTTGAGTTTGATATTGTGCCTTGTATTGTTGGTGATTCGATGTATTTAGTAATTTTCTAGTATCGAGATACGCCCCCTGTTTTGTGTTGTTATTGTACGATCGATGTAATCCACGAATTATAGTAATAGGCGCCTCGTTGTAATTATCCTTTCAGTTTTTACGTAAATCAAGCAAGTAATTAAAGAAATTGGCTATAGAAAGACTGGCTTGGTTTTTAGTAAATTCCCCATCCAACAAATACGCGCTCGGAGCAACAATGGGATGTTAGCTGTAATGATAGAAGACCTCCGTCCGCTACAGTAAAAACTCTTTTGAAACGAAAATCTACGTCCGAAAATTGCATTCTATTGCACCTCGTCGAAAGAAAAATGAGTTCAGAGGACGATTTTGACAGTGCTAGCGTAGCCTCTAGACGAAATCGAAAACAGACGACAAAGGGTAAACAGTTCCATATACAATTGCTTGATCAAAGGTCGTCCGCGCAAAGGAGTTGGCGCAAACAATTGAACAGAATAGAAAACTGCCTCGCCGATTTAACAGAACCAGATAAGTTACAGAGCGAACGATTATTTTTGGAATCCAAGATGGAAATATTGATTTCGGCACATGAGCGACTCGTTGAAGCACTGGAGGATTTAGAAACGAAACGTTTTGCGCAAAAGAAATTTGAGAAGTTGGAACACGAACATTCTGATGCGGTGAAACGATTGAATCAAAAAATTATCGAACTAAGGGAAGAAGAACAAAGCCTAATTTCTTCGGTAACGGCCTCTTCGAGACGAAGTGGTAAAGTTTCACATGGCGCGAAATCACGTTCAAGTGAAGGATCCCGTACATCAGCCATAATCGATAGAAGGACGGACACGGCTGTGAAGGTCGCTAAATTGAGAACAGAGCTAAATTTCGCTAAAGACGAAGCGGCAAAAATTGCTGACTAAGAAACTCAGGCTAACCAAGGAACTGGCCATAGCCGAAGCCGAAATGAAGGTCATTGATAAGGTAGAAGAAACCCAGTCGGAATTTAGCGAACGAAGCGAAGACATGCTGCCCGACAACATAAACAAAGACAGCTGTAAAGACGATCTTCTCCGAAATTATCTGGCATCTCAAGCCTTGTCAGTGATTGAAAGTAACATTTCCACCATGGAGACAAATCTCAGTGGTAAATCCAAGATCGTTCCGCCAAAACCTGTCTCTGAGATGTCCGAGATCGGTCCTTTGTGTCAAGATAAACAAGGCGAAGGTCTCGAAGGCAATGGTGAAACTGCTGTGAAGCATTCGTCATCGCTAAATCCGTTTGCACCTGATTACGTAACCTTTCAACACCTAAGCATGCACAATCTGCGATTTATCCCCTGGAAGATTCCTCCATTCCGCAGTTACAGCAGTCGAAATGAAACCAAACAACCTTTGCTAAGCATCAAGAGGAAATTGCGCAGAAGCAAACAAGCGGTAATGTATTAGAACGACTGGCAGATTTAATGACCAAGCGCCACGCCCATGAATAACTGCCACTTCCCGAACCAGAGACGTTCAGTGGAGACCTTTTTCACTATCCCACCTGGAAGATGTCCTTTGACGCAATAGTGGGAGAAGAACAGACAGTCCGTCGCAGCGCCTCTACTACCTTGGAAGGTACACTACTGGCGAAGCCAAAAAAGCTATTCGTGGCCTTCTTGCCCTGGACAGCGAACACGCCTACCGTGAGGCCAGAAAAATCTTATCAGACAGATTTGGAAATCGCTTTCTCGTAGCCAATGCTTATCGCAAGAAGATAAACGAATGGCCAAAAATTCAACCTAACGAAGGGACAAGCCTGAGAAAGTTCTCTGACTTTCTCCTTTCGCTGTCAGTCGGCATGAAAGAGATTAGGTATTATGACGGCCCTCCAACGATCCCAGGAAACGCAGAAAATGCTACGCAGAACATCTCGCGCCACCTGGCTGACCGCTTGGACTCGAAGAAGTAGATCCGCTGGCTCAAACAAGGAAGGCGTCAAGTCTCTAGTATGTGAGCGCGAGAACCACACGTGTCAGCAGCCTATCCACCTTTCTCAGCCTTTTTGTCGATTTCTTAAAGAAGGACTCCCGAAATTGCCTGTAATCCAATGCACCGCCTTAAAAAACAAAAGAAGAAGGAGAAAGGAAAGAAGAGTCGCAAAGGAAAGGAAGGTTTACTGGCAAAACAACAGGAATAATCATTTTGGCGCCGGAAGCTGTGCAACAGAAGCTGAAAGAACTGAAGGACAGGTCTGGTGAAAGAACGGAAGATAAGGAGCTGAACGCCGATCACTGCTTGTGGTGCAAGAAGGCACATAACCTTGAGAATGAATGTGCGGACAACTCCGCCATAATGTCCCCAGACCGAAAGGATAGAATTTTATACGAATCAAGAGGTAGAAAGAAAAAAAAGAAAAAAAACCTGCTTAGGATGTTTAAAGTAATGGTCACATAAAGAAGGATGTCGTGGGAGAACGATTTGTAAGAAATGCAAAGGGTTTCCCCTAGCCTCCTTGCAACATTGACACTCCAGCTTCACAAGGGCAAAATGGTAACGAAGAATCCCAGAAGCGACCTCGCGACCGTGTAGAAGCCTCAAACTCCGAAAAACACACCTGCCGAATGCTACTTACACTCCCTAATATGTGCGGTATTGCTTTCGTCTGGAACAAAATCCTTCACGAGCAAACAGCTCCGTTTATGGATGATCAAATCAGATGCCTGTTTGAAGGACCACAGTTCTTGGAGAAAACTGCAGAGCAAATGGCCCCTGAGGTTCAGCTACGTTGTCGACTCGTTGTTTGGCAGAAGAAGTCATCACGTGCAAAAGATAGAACGGCTTAATGGTACAAAGGCGTCAATGAAGCCACTAGCATTCGCGTTACCAGAGCTTACTCGCGTGAGGACATTCAGCCAAGAAGAGGGCAAATTCCCAAGACCTGAGATCAACTCATGCCTTACAGAGAAGACGTTGAGGTTGGAGCTGCTCATAAGGTGCCAATTGTGGCGCGTGCCATCAAACCAGACAGAAGTGGATAACTGGCAGGGAAGATGATCCCTATGCAAAGAAGACTGCACTTGGTTGGGGTGTCATCGGCAAACATTAGCCCTAACAAGAATGAAGAAGATAACAGTCAGTGTTTCTTGTCCACGTATCGCCTCTTTAGAAGTTCAGCGTAGCAATGGAAAACGAATGTGTCCATTTCGCTCTCAGACTCAAGCAAAGGAAGTGTTTCACAGACCTGCACAATGGGCGATGAAATGTTGGAGCTTGACTTCAATGAAACCTCAAGGGAAGAACAGCTGTTATCGTTGCTGGATCGAAAATTCCTGAGTGTCTTGGAGTTCAAACATCCGTCACCGAGATGATGACCAACTTACGAGGTTCCTTTGCCACTGAAAGAAGAAGGGCTAAAGTTTCTCAAATATTGCACCTTAGCATCAAGTCCACCTTGAAAGGCTCAAAACAAAGGCTGAAGAGAGACACAGAAGTATCGAGAACACTATGAAGCCTTGCATGAAGTGATGACAGGAGCATGAATTGACAAAGGAAGCGAGAGAGTTTCTGGACAAGGAGCTACACCTCTCCAATGGTCGCGTGTTGGTATAGTACCCCCATCACAGCGTTTACCACCTCACAGAAACCGGACAAAATCCGTATCGTCTTTGATGCCAGCGCAGAATTCAAGGGAAGTCCCTCAACAGACATCTTCTGCAGGGTCCTGATCTGACCAACAGCCTTAACGGAAGTCCTCTGTCCGCTTTCGTAAGGAACCCATTGCTTTCACCTGTGACATCGAAGGAATGTTCCATCAGGTGTATGTAGTCCTGACCACCAAAACCTGCTCAGATTCCTCTGGTGGAACAATGGAAATATAGACAGTAAGCCGACCGAGTTCAGAATGACAGTTCACCTGTTTGGGGCTATGTCATCCCAGGGTGCGCGAACTTTGCTTTGAAAAGAACCACAGACGATTTTAAGGAGTTGTTTGGTAGCGAACCAGCCAAATTCATCAAGGAAGATTTTTACGTGGATGACGGACTGAAATCAGTTCCCTAAGCTGTTCAGGCCTCAGCCCTGATAGAGAGTACCAAGAGTTTGTTTTGCTAAAGGTGGTTTCAACCTTCACAAGTTTATATCTAACAGCAAGAAAGTGATCAAGGCCATCCCCAAAGAGCAGCAAGCAAGCAGTATTAAGGAGCTAGATCTTAGCAGGGATGTCCTTTCCCATCAAAGAGCCTTAGGAGTGCAGTGGTGCCTGCAGTCAGATTCCCTTCCAATTCTGTGTTAGTACTCAAGGACAAACCATTGACTAGAAGAGGGATTCTTTCCTCCATCAGTTCTCATCTACGACCCTCTGGGCCTGGCTGCTCCCTTTCTGCTAAAGGTAAACAGATCCTTCAAGATCTTTGCAAGACCCAAGCTGCTTGGACGAGACGGGTGCCTGATAGCAATTCGAACAAGATGGGAGAAATGGAGAGGAGAATTGCATGAATTAGCTGAGTTAAAGATCTGCCGTTGTTACAAGCCCGAGCACTTTGGTGATATAAGACAGTTGAATTACACAGTTTCTCTGATGCGAGCGTCAATGGATATGGACAGTGTTCATAACCTTTGGATGGTCCAACAACGTGATGAAGTGGATTGTACCCTGGTGACGGCCAAATCGAGAGTTACCCTGTTAAAGCCAGTTACCGTGCCCAGGCTGGAGCTCACCGCCGCTGTGGTGTCCATGAAAGTAAGCTCCTTCCTACAGAAAGAACTGAGTTATGAAGATATCAATGAGTTCTTCTGGACAGACAGTAAGGTTGTCCTAGGATACATTTCAAATGAAGCAAGGCGTTTTTCATACATTTGTTGCTAACCGAGTGCAACAAATACATGACCATGCCTCCCCCAATCAGTGGTGCTACATTGACACCAAAGAGAACCCAGCTGACGACGCCTCAAGAGGTCTGGGAGCAACAAACTGATAAGAAGCAACAGGTGGTGGAATGGACCGAACTTCTTTGTTGCAACCACTTCCAGATCAGCCAAACTTCGATCCTCAGCTATCTTCAGATGACCCCGAGGTTAGGAAGATTACAGTACTGACAACCCTCTTGGACTGCATACAGCATTTCTCAGACTGGTACCAAGCAAAGTGAGCAATTGCTGTCTGCCTGTTGTTCATCCAGAGAATGAAACTTTGCATAAAGAAGGATAAAGACAACTTCATCAGGGACAAGAACAGCTCATTGCAATGAGACAATGGAAGAAAACAGCAAGACGAGCCCACCAAATGCGTTATGCTAAGGGTGAAGGATCTCCAAAGAGCAGAGTTGTTGCTAATCAAGGCTGTACAGTACCAGGCGTTTGCAAGAGAAATCAAAGCCTTAGCAGACAAGTCTCCTAAGGACGAAAGGGATGTCAACAAAGAAAGGTCAGTAAAAAGGACAAGTCCAGTACATCGCCTCAAACCAATCCTAGACAGTGACGGTGTTCTAAGAGTTGGAGGACGACTTCCTCAAACCGACCTGCCATATGCTGCAAAGCATCCTGTCTTGCTGCCAAAGAAGGCGCACCTTACAAACCTGATAATACGACACTACCATGAGCGTTCGGGACATCAAGGCAGATGAAGAACACATGCCGGAATCCGCTCATCCGGCTTTTGGATCATGAATGGCAGCTCATTGGTTGGTCATCACATATCTAAATGCGTCATTTGTCGGAAGCTGAGAGCAGCGCCTCAGCAGCAGTTGATGGTTGAACTTCCCACAGACAGACTCGAACAAGTCCCTCCATTCACCTTCAGCACTGTGGATTATTTTGGCCCATTTTACATAAGAGAAGTACGTAAAGAGATAAAACGATACGGAGTCCTGTTTACCTGCAGGGCTTCACATGCCATCCACCTTAAAATAGCAGTTTTGGTTAACTACTGATTCATTCTTGAACGCCTACCGTCGCTTCGTTTGTCGTCGTGGACCCATTCAGCAATTAAGGTCAGACCAGGGCACCAATTTCGTGGGTGCAAAGAACAAGCTGCAAGCAGCCCTGAATGAGATGAATCATGAGAAGATGCAAAGAGAACTATTGAGGGATAAGTGTGATTGGTTCACATGGAAGATGAACGTTCCTCACGCTAGTCACATGGGTGGCATGTGGGAAAGACAGATAAGGACGGTACGAAGCATGTTGACTGGATTACTGCAGAGCCATGGAAGTCAATTGGATGACGAATCCCTAAGGACCCTCATGACTGAAGCAGAGGCTATTGTTAAAAGCCCTCCACTTACTACAGATGATCTGGCAGATCCAGATTCACTTGGTGTTCTCACGCCAAATCATCTCCTTATGATGAAAAGCTCAGTCATCCTTCCATTTCCCGGAAATTTTCAAAGAGCTGATGTGTACTCGAAGAAACGTTGGCGTCGGGTATAACAGCTTACTAATGAATTCTGGCAGCATTGGAAAAAGAGCTACCTGCAGTCGTTTCAGACCAGACAGAAATGGACCAAACCTCAGAAGAACCTCGAAGAAGGAGATATTGTCATTCTAAAGGATGACGGTGTTCCCAGAAATTCCTGGAAGCTTGCTCGTGTGGAAGCCACTTATCTTGATGCAGATGGCTATGTGCGAAAAGTAAAGGTGGCAGTAGCAGATCGATCCCGACAGTCTGGTGCGTCCCATTATGAAAGGCCAATCCATGGGCTAATTCTACTTCTGTCACGCAGTGAGCAGTAGGACCGGGGATTCCCAGCCGAGGAGCCATGAAGATAGTTGGAGCTGCTGTTAAGTAGTCGAATCATTAGAGACAATGGTTTAACTTTGACTTTCGAACATTTGATTAACCAGATTAATGATTTTTTTTTTTACTTTTTGTTTTGCTTTCATCGTTGATTGTGTAAATTGTTCTACAATTTAGGGGAGCCATGTAACTGATTAATGAGCAATAGTTATTAGTGATTACGTAACTTCCATTGCGTTACGCAAGGATCAAGAGTTTAATAGATCATGTTAGCCTTTTCAATACACACGTGCTACTGGAATGATCAGATTGAAAGATAGATTTTCCAGCCCAAGAAAGATTGAAAGAAAAGAATAGAGTTACGATTGGTTTATTTGAATGCTCGAGTTAGTTATGTTTGAGTTTGATATTGTGCCTCGTATTGTTGGTGATTTGATGTATTAAATAATTTTCTAGTATCGAGATACGCCCCCTGTTTTGTGTTGTTATTCTACGATCGATGTAATCCACGAATTGTAGTAATAGGCGCCTCGTTGTAATAATCTTTTCAGTTTTTACGTAAATCAAGCAAGTAATTAAAGAAATTGGCTATAGAAAGACTGGTTTGGTTTTTAGTAAATTCCCCATCCAACAAATATGCGCTCGGAACAACAATGGGATGTTAGCTGTAATGATAGAAGACCTCCGTCTGGTACACGCACATAATTTGCAAATGCTGCAACTTCACTATTTTCGATTGAACTAGTTTGTCACTCTTGATGCTTTTCAGGTTGTCTCATTGCCATCACAGCTTCAGAAAACAATTCTAGTTTTCTATCCTCACAACTGTCTCTTTGCTGCTGTTTAGAGGCCTTCTTAATTTTGGGTTTTGAAGGCTCACTTATGGAACTGACCGTGTCATCTGTGTCATCACAGATCACAGTGACATACTTGAGTTCATAAAATTCCCACGATGGCGTGTCAATTTCTGCTGTTCCAGCTCCAGATGGTTTCACAGATGCCTTGGAATGCTCTTGTTAAAATCTTTTCAGCAGCTCTTTCCACTTCTTCTTGATGTCTTCAACATCATACTTGTCCTCCAGTTCTTTCCCAAGTAGATCATACAGCAAATCTTATTACTATTCTGGTGGTACTCAGCATTGTTGTGATTCCACAAGCACTCATTTTCTTGGAAGAAGGCCATGAGAATTTCTAAGACAAAAATACATGTATGTATCTTGGGTCTAGCACTCTAATTTTGACTTCCTCACTTCCCAGCTGGAAGTCACAGGGAACTTTTTGCAATTCCCAGATAGGGAAAAAAATGGTGAATTTATGGGTTTTGATTGGTATTTGATTGGTATTTCCCAAACTGGGAAAATGCTACCAAAACCAATCTTGGATCTAAAAAAACCCATTATATCCCCAAAGATGGGATAAACTTGACCCAGTTTAAACCCAGTAATGGGATAAACTTGACCCAGTTTAAACCCAGTAATGGGATTAAATTGATCCAGTTTAAACCCAATAATGGGAAAAAGTTGAGCCACTTTAAACCCAGTAATGGGATTAAATTGACCCAGTTTAAACCCAGTAATGGGATAAAGTTGACCCAGTTTAAACCCAGTAATGGGATTAAATTGACCCAGTTTAAACCCAGTAATGGGATAAAGTTGACCCAGTTTAAACCCAGTAATGGGATAAAGTTGACCCAGTTTAAACCCAGTAATGGGATTAAATTGGCCCAGTTTAAACCCAGTAATGGGATTAAATTGGCCCAGTTTAAACCCAGTAATGGGATTAAATTGACCCAGTTTAAACCCAGTAATGGGATTAAATTGACCCAGTTTAAACGCAGTAATGGGATTAAACTGATCCAGTTTAAACCCAGTAATGGGATTAAACTGATCCAGTTTAAACCCAGTAATGGGATTAAACTGGCCCACATTAAACCCAGTAATGGAATTAAACTGATCCAGTTTAAACCCAGCACTGACCCAGTTTAAATCCAGTGATGGGATTAAACTGATCCAGTTTAATTCAGTAAAAACATGAGTTAAATGGGATTAAATTGCATTACAGAAAATTACCTAAAAAGTCA
>JAHPZR010012215.1:15000-45000 GCA_019787425.1 Platygyra sinensis | reverse complement strand
CACAATTTTGGAATTTACTTGGGGAAATGTTCCCATGTTATTCACAGCTTTGGGGATTACATGGGGAAATGTTCCCATGTTATTCACAACTTTGGGGATTACATGGGGAAAGGTTCCCATGTTATTCACAGCTTTGGGGATTACATGGGGGAATGTTCCCATGTTATTCACAGCTTTGGGGATTACATGGGGAAATGTTCCCATGTTATTCACAAGTTTGGGGATTACTTGGGGAGAAATTCCCATACTATTCACAAGTTTGGGAATAAATTGTGGTAGCAGTCACAACATTTTCCCAAGGTTGGGATACCAAAAACAGTAGAACTTGTTCCCCAAGAAAAACCCATTTACCGGATCCTAAGGGTCAACAATTTCCCAAAAGTATCCCAAAAAAGGAATTTAATGTCCCAAATATTTCCCAACAATGGGGAATTTTCCCATTTAATTCCCAAATGGGAATCTTGAAAAGTTCCCTGTGAGTGAAACTGTGTAAAATGGCTGACCAAGTTACAATCACAGTGAAATTGAATGGCATGGCAGTTTTTTTTCCACCACTATGCATGTTTTTTTTTTAATCTATAGATATAAATTTATTCTCTTTGTATTATATTATTTCTTTTTTTTTGACCTATATCTGTTATCTATAGAGAACTTGTAGTTGTTAAATATTGAAGAGGGTAGTATTTTTTACCCACAATCTTAGTTATTTTCCACCACTATGCCATGGTTCTTTTTTTAACCTACAGATTGAAATTTATACTCTTTGTATTATATTATTTCCATCACTACCATGGTTGATTAGTATATTCGTTTCTAGTTAGGTTATAAGTATTATTTTATTTTTCCATCACTATAGCATGGTTGATTAGAGCTCATTTTATATGCCTAAGGCACAGTTTTTCTTCAGCTATAGTAGGCAAGGTACAGCAGCTTCATATAAGGAGGTGAAGACTCCTGAGAGTGAAATATCACTGCAAGACTGAACGGATTGATCTGTAGATGGAGGATTTTGTCACCCACAGTTTCTTCCAACAAAAAGAAAACTATCGGGCATTTGAAGGGTGAGTCAGAAGGCAAAAAAAGATGAGAGGAAAAAAAAATTTTATATAGAACACCCAGCCTCACTGTCGTGTAATCCGTCTACCAAGCCTCTCTAAGAAAGCGGTATAAGACTTCGTTTGAGAAGACATGTGCCCACAGAGAAATGTCACTGTCCAATTTACCATTCAATCATCAAAAGATTTTAGTTGATACTAACAGTCGAAGGAAATGATTGACCATGTTGTCAGCTGCATTTAGGAGAAATGATGGCTTGGTCTGTATAGCACCAAGCTTTTGTTTTTTACCAACTATGCCCTCCTCTCATAAAAAAATTCAGAGAAAAGGTGCAAAGGGGTTTTCAAGAGCCCTTTGCGCAACCAACAAACTAATTTTTTTTAACTAACTGTCTTGCGTGACTGGCGTTAGTAAACAGCCACGTGACTTTGTAGGATGTTATACCCTTTTGGCATTATTTATACCTTTTTTTGTGTCATTATGTTATACAGTGCAAAAAAAGATTTAGTACTTTGCATATGAACATTGGATTGGAAAGACAAGTCGCCAAGCAGGCTATAAGAAGTTTAAAAGTGTAGAGCATCCACCGCATGATCAGACGGTCTTTACCATAACACACCTTACCGTGTTACAGATCCCACAAAAGACAGAAGTGGAAGACAATGAACAGCTGATGATGGAACTCTAATTGAAGCCAGTGCACAACCAGCCAAGAATTTCCAGCCAGTTCAAGAACTATCGAGTCCGACAGGGTCAGGAAGTGCAGAACAGGAGAGGAAAAAAGTTTTTTTTATTATAACACACAGCCCACTGCCGAGAAATCCGTCTACCGTGCTTGTCTCATAAGGCAGTAAAAACCGCTTGTTGCTTGCACCCAGCCAGCTCGAGCGAGTGTGAGCTACCACCACACTCTTTTTTTTGTAAGATGTTAAAGAAATCAATGGTGTCCATTCTAGCTTCAGAGCATCACCTCTCTCCCACCTCAAAAAACTTGGCTTATTCCACCAAGGAGACGACAAACAATGCAAGATTGTATCGTGTGCTGGTTGACACTGGAACCCAGGCCCCTCAGAGATAAATTTGATACCCTCCAAAAAGGTGTCCAGCAGGTACTAAAGCTCACCAGAATATTCCACAAACCATTAGTTTTGCAGCTTATTCACTGGTTTACCAATAACAGAAAGATAGATAACCATTTTTTTTAAAAAAAAAAGAATGAAATTTTTTGGTGTACAATGGGGGAAAAAACCCAAAACTCTATTAGGATAATTGCCACCAGGTCACTTCAATTCCTGAAATACACATCACACAAAACTGTTCAGCAGCCACCAATTAGCTAAAAAGGCATACCACATGTTAATTTAAAGCACCAGAACTTCCATGTTGTGATAGACCACAGTAGAAAGTTTGGCAACCCAACCTATCACAGTTTGACAAAACGCAATGAACATTAACACCATTTAAACGGGGACCTTTAGCTTTAGAAGCCTACAACAATACCCCAGTGAACTACAACGACTGACTATAAGCCATCTACTGCTACACACGTGCCCCTATTTTTTGATATGAGTGGCACTTTTTAGGAGAAGTCAGTTGTAAGTCAAGGGATGATTTTTCTTGATTTTAGAATGAGCCGTGTTTTTTTGCAGTGAAATTTGGAGTAAAGACTTCTCAGTTAGTTCTAGGGGGCTTTTGAATCAACCCTCACCACCACTCCAGAGTAAAAGTGTCTTAAAATGGAATTCAATGACCCTGACCAGGGTATGGACCTGTGGAGTGTGGTGCCCTTGTCTTTTAAGGCCTCCATGTCTGCAATCTTCTTTTCTTCCGTTCTGCACCGAATGGAAAACTACAAGAAAATTTTTGGAAAAAGGTGCTTTGCGAAGCAGATCTTGCTAATATGCCCTCCAGAACAGAAGGCTTTGGTCTTATACTTCTTGAAGCTCTATTGGCTGGCATGATGAAGGATGACCTTTGAGAAAATCCAATGCATTCAGGACAAGAAGAACAGAAGGCAGCCTCTCCCTACAGACTTTTATTGGCACTGCGCCCAAGCCTATCGTCAGTGTTGAGAACATTCAGGGAGACAGTTTCCTAAAAAAATAGTGCATTTGACGAAGTCCATCCGGCGAGAAATTTAATTAACTACAAGAAAGGATCTTTTACAATTTTAAAAAAGCTCACCATTTACACATGTAGAGAGAACAAATGGAACCAAGCTGAGCAGACCTCTCATTGATGGTAGATGGTTTTAATCTTGCTGCAAACCTAGCAGACTGATTGTTTTTTTCTGCAGTGATGTACCGAAACTGTACGCGGTACACTCTCACTCACGATTGATTCCACTGATTCCACACCACTTATATGTTCTTTTTAACCTCTTTAATGTCGATGTCCACTCCTCGATCTTTTTATATCCGATTTTACATTGTGCAATGATCAAAAACAACTCTCTCCGATTACAACTGTCAATCAAAATAAATCACTAAATAACTGAATAACGCAATCGTCACGAAATGTCTCTTCCGGTCAATATTGTAACTCTAGTTTCCGGTCACGCTCCCCTAAAAATTAACCTTTCTTAATTTTTACTCTCTCAGTGTCCATTAGAGTCTTGCTCAGCAATGAGCTTTATTCTCGCTCTCGCATCGTCAGCTGCCTTCCTCTTTGGTACACTTCTGATTGGCTCTTGGCTCGCACTCTCGTTTTCCTCTGCTGGTTCCTTGCAGCAGCTCCTTATTTCAAGGGGACACACGAGCTGAAGTGGGCGTCGGATTCTGTTTCCGTTGTGTAGTAAGACGACTCCCCTCACAACACCATCTCTCCCCTTGACTAGTTGGACCACTTTGCCTTTCTTCCACTCCCCTCGGTTTCTGCTCTCTCCTACCACTAGGACAATCTCCCCTATCTCCGGCATTTGTTGCTTGTCCCTCCTGTTTACTCTGTGTGCTTCCATCAAACTGTGGACATACTCGTTCTGCCAACGGCTCCACGCATGTTCTCTGGCATTCTTTAGGCGTCTGTGTAGCTTGGTGACTTCCTCCTCGTCAACCTCAATATCCTCCAAGTCATAAGCGTTTTGGCCCCACATGAGTATGTTTGGCGTCAAGGTTTGTGGTTCGCCCTCATCACTCTCCACGTACGTCAGGGGTCGATTGTTGAGGTGTTTCTCGATGTCCATGATCACCACTTCAAGCTGTTGGAAGGTGAGGTGTGTGTTTCCTAGCGTTTTGTACGCCGTTTTCTTGACTTCCTTGATAAGCCTTTCGTACATGCCTCCCCACCATGGAGACTTGGAGAGGTTAAACTGCCATGTAATCTCTTGCTGTGCGAGATAATTTTGCAACTTCTCACTTTTGCGAATCCTTTTGATCCATGTTGCCGTTGCCTTGAATGTCGCAGCGTTGTCTGAGACAATCTTCTCTGGTCTCGTTCGTCTTGTTATGAAGGCATTTAGCTTCCTTTGGAATTCTTCGGCTGTCTGGCTTCTGGTAAGTTCCAGGTGAACTGCTCTCGATGTGGCACATGTGAAGATTAGTACATACGCCTTCTCCTCTTTCGTCTTTCCTTCTTTGCACTTCAGCGGTCCTGCAAAGTCTACACCCACGTACTGGAAAGGGCGACTGACGTTAGTACGAAACTCCGGAAGGGCTGAAGTGGTTGGCGCTCCGTACGGTTTGGCGGCGAACACCTTGCATACGTTGCAGTCGCGAATCTCCTTCTTTACCAGGGTACGGAGTCGTGGTATCCACCATTCTTCCCTCAAGGTCGCCATTGTGTTGGCCACACCCAAGTGTTGTATTTGGGTATGAACGTGCTGGATTAGCTTCCGAGTGAACTGCGTATCTTCCAGATAGACTGGGTTGTACCCCTGGATTCTCCCCTTGCACTTGAGGAGGTTCGTCTCCTTGTCCTTGACTAACTCCCATCCAGGCTTCTTTAAGTCATCCGGTATTCCCTTCTGTGCTCTCTCCGCCCAGCGTCGTTTGGCTTCTGCGAGTTCTTCGGTACTCAATGGGCCTGATATCTTCTTTCTCTTCTTTGATTGGGCGTGGCTGTTGGTGCTGAACCTCAGGGCCCAAGCAGTAATCCGTAGTGCTCTCCAATACGTGTTTCGCGAGAGTAGTTCGTCCCACTCATCTGTCTCTTGGTTCTCTGTGCTACCCTCTTCCAGTTCCTTGGTCTTGGTTTGCACTTCCTCTCTTGTGTAAGCAACAATTTCCTTCAGTGGCTTCTCTTCCTCTTGATTCTTAGGTGTGCATCTAATGATTGGCTGGGGTGGCCAGTCCTCCTTTGTCAGTAGCCAGGTTGGTCCCTCGTACCATTCGTTCTCTCCCATCTTGTTTAGGGGTGCGCCTCTACTTCCTAGATCAGCAAGGTTTCGTTCTGTAGGGCAATATTTCCATTCGATTCCGACTTCTTCTGTTATCTGGGCCATTTTCCGCACTCTGTTCTCGACGAATACCTTCCAAGACTTTCCGGGGTTTAAGATCCAGTACAAGGCCACCATGCTATCCATCCAGACTGTGATGCTTCCCAGTGGCCATTCTCTCAGGGCATTGTGGAGATTCTTGATTTCGATGTAAGAAGGCCCTTGACCATGCCTTCACTGTGTTCAACGACTGCTATGGCGGCAGCGCAGCAGGCCAGATTGCTTGCGTCGGCGAATATGTGTAAGTGCACTGTTTTGGTCTTTGTTACGTTCCTCATGATGCTTCTTGGCACTGTCACGCTCTTTAACTGCTTCGTCCACTTGGTCCACTGTTTCTTTAGGGGATCTGAAATCTCTCCATTCCATCCGTTCTTTTCGTCGCACGCCTCTCTGTAAATCCGCTTTCCTTCCACAGTTGTTGGTGACAATATTCCAAGGGGGTCGTAAATGCTGCCCAAGTGGCTGAGAATCGTTTTCTTGGTAACATGCTCTTCCTCAACTTGTTGTGGGATGGTTACTTCTATGGTGTCGTTTTGTTTGTCCCAGCCGAGGCCTAGTATTTTGCTTGGGTTGGCCATCCCGTCACTCTCTAGCTCTTGAAGGTTAGACTCCCATTTGTGTACTGGAAACCTTGCCTCTCCCAATACCTGGGTGGCTTCCGTCTTGAATCTTTTCATTTCTTCTGACCCTTGACCAGTCTGCATTAGGTTGTCCACATATGTGTTCTCCCGAAGCGCTTGAACTGTTTCTTTGACCTCCTCTGGCTGTTGGCTGCAGTGATACTGTAAAGTCGCTCCTAGTATGAATGGGCTTGCCTCTGCTCCAAAAGGTACTCGCGTGAACCGGAAGTGTTCTTCTTTTCCATCTTTCTTGAATAGGAAGCGAAATGCATCCCTGTCTTCTTCCTTTATTCCAACTTGAAGAAACGCCTTTTCTATGTCCCCGAGTAGGATATCCGTCGACATTCTCGCTCTAATCAGTATGTCCCACATGAGCGGCTGTAAAGGCGGTCCTCTGTACATGCAGTCATTGATACTGTTCGCGAGGTAGTGAGGTTTTGCGCTTGCATCAAACACCATCCTGACCTTTGTTGTAGCCGCGTCCTCTCTGATTACTGGTTTGTGAGGCATGTAGAACACTCGGGTCCCTGTTGGGTGATCGGGAACCTTTTCAATGACTCCGGTTTCTTCCTGGTTAGCCACAATCTTCTCGTACTCTTCCTTCAGTTTCATGTTCTGCTCCAGCTTCTTCTCTACTCTTTGTAGGCGTTGTCTGCTCTGCATCTCATTTGTCTCTGCTAGTTTCCGGCCTGGTATCCAAGGAACATTCACTTCGTACCTCCCATCGGCGTTTCTTGAAATGTTCTCATTAAACTCTGTGTGTACGTCCAGCTGGGAGCTCTCTCCCCGGTCCTCCACTCCCAACACGTCCAGGCTGTACAAACGCTCATAATCGCTCGCTTCTCTTGTGTACAGGCAGCCATCTGTTGCACGATCACCGCCATGAATGACCCAACCAAAGGTCGTCCCCTCGACTATCGGCTCCCCAGGTTTCCCTTTGAACACATCTTCTGTCCTAATTCGGCAGTACGTACTGTCTCCCAGGATCAAATGGATTGTGTAGTCATCTCCCGTGTTCTTGTAAAATCGTTTGTCCTTTGTGTGCTCGTACTTCCATTTCAGGGTGCTAAGGTTTGGTCTCCGGATGGTCGTGAAGTCTGCCATCTTAGCTCCAGTGACTTCGATCCGCTCTCTCGCCTGTCCATCCACTGAATCTATTGTTAGGTCAAAAATAGGCATGGACTGTTTCTGTGTTCCACTCAAGGTTACAATTTGTCGAGTTTCGTGACGTACTGGGTTTAGCTGAAGCTTTTTGATTGCCTCTTCTGAGATAAAGTTCCTGCCAGATCCTGTGTCAAGGTACGCCCATAGTGTGGTTCCATTGATCTTAACGGGGATGATAGCTGGGAGTGTCTCCTCGGCAGATGGCGTGTACACAGTGAGAACAGGATTCTCCTTTCTGTCGCAGATGCTTGTATGGTGTCTCCCTTTGCAATTAAAACAGCCACGGCTTCGGCAATGATGGCCAATGTGCCCCCCTCTTCCACAGTTGTAGCACAATCGGTTATCCGTGAGAAACTTCCTCCTGCTCTCCAGTGTCTTGTACGTTTCGCAGCGGTCTCCCCAGTGGCCCTTTTGGCAGTAGAGGCAGACGGGTGTGGATTTCGTTGTATCTGATGGCTGTTTCTCCTCTCCTTCTGCAGCATACCAGAGTCTCTCCCTCTTGTGGTTTTCTCGGACTGTTCCAGGCTGCTCCTCCATTCTGTTCCTCTTCAGCCATCCCTGAAGGTTGTTAATCAAGTGCTCCATTCTCCAACTCTCCCAATTATCGTCAGTCCGTACCAGGTCAGGCTTCACGTGCGGTAATTTGTTTAGTGTAGAGATTACGAATCCTTGTAACATATCTGCTTCACCCATAGTTACCAACGCGTCGTAGTTTTTGCTGAGATTTTCGTAAAATTCCTGAATTCTGATGAAGTGTGTTCCTCTAACGCTTGGAAGATTCACAATTTCTTGCACGTGCGCATTGACAACTAGCTTGTTTTGGCCATACTCTGTCTTTAATCGCTCCCACGCTATTTTGTAGCCGATCTCGCTGGGTTTTAGATTTCCAATTTTTCCACGCACTGTTGGGGTTACCATCTCTAACAGATAGCCGAATTTTTCTTCTGGAGTGATTGGCTTGTCATGAACTTGCGTGACGAACATGTTTTCGAAACGCACCCAGTCGGTGGGCGTTCCTTTGAATGGCGTAATCTTCAACTTGGGAAGTTTTGCGTGGGTCGCCTTGGCCGCTGTTTCCATTTCCAACTTCTGTTCTGCTACGCGTAATTCGGCCCTGAATTTCTCCTCCCAGAATTGCTTTTCTTGCTCTTGTTTCTCTCTTGTCACGCGTTCCTCGCGCTCCCGTCGTGTCTCCCAATTCGCTCGCTCGATTTCGTCTTCCTCCTGTTTCTGTTTTGCTGAAAGTGTCTCGGAAAGCTTGATTTTCTCCTGGACGAGAGGAGAGAACTCGTTCTTCTTGTCCTTTTTCCACTGTCGGACATCTCGCGGTGAAACACCCGAGTCTAGCTTCATTCCTTCCAGTTGTGAAATAAGATCCGTGATCTTGTCGATAATTTGTGTTCCTTGTTTTACGGCAATTTCCATTTCTACGTAATCGTTTTGCTCTATAAGTTCGTCAGCCGGCTCTAGATAGTACTTTAATTTCGTTACCTCCCTCTCAATGTTTCTTTCGAAGCGTTCCATCGCCTCTGAAAGTCCCTCTCCTTCTGTCATGGCGCAATCGTTTCAATGTCCCAGCCACGCTGCAAATTCCTGTGTCGTTGTCGTCTCCGCTGTTTCCCTGATCCTGGTCCCGGCACCACAAATGTACCGAAACTGTACGCGGTACACTCTCACTCACGATTGATTCCACTGATTCCACACCACTTATATGTTCTTTTTAACCTCTTTAATGTCGATGTCCACTCCTCGATCTTTTTATATCCGATTTTACATTGTGCAATGATCAAAAACAACTCTCTCCGATTACAACTGTCAATCAAAATAAATCACTAAATAACTGAATAACGCAATCGTCACGAAATGTCTCTTCCGGTCAATATTGTAACTCTAGTTTCCGGTCAGTGAAAAGCAATGCATTTTTTGGAATTTGGTGGTGGAGGAGTACTTGAGATGTCAATTGCCAACTTTAATGCCTTGAAGCCTGCCTCATTTGTGTATGCGTGATTTTCCGGGCCTTTTTGTTTTTATTGTAGTCTAGTTTTCTATATTTTGGGGGCGTTTTTAATAAAACAATTATTCCACTCGCGCTTGTTGGATATGAGATGATTAGCCAACTCGGTGCTACGTGCCTCGTTGGCTATCTATCATCTCATATCCAACGCACGCTCATGGAATAATTGTTAAGTATACCGCGAGAAAGCGTTACGAAACTAGTTTATATTTCACCCCTAAGCTAGTTCAGAGGGCTAAGACCTAAAAGCAACCAATCAGATTGCTTCATTGCTGGCACAATATTCTATTATTGCTGGACTGCGAACTGTAAAGAATGATCCCGCACGATCTTGTTAGTGTTATGGCATTTCTGAAAGAGCTTTCTTGGATCACACGAAAGACTCCTTTTATTTTATTTTCAACTCTCTTTCCCTTCTGTTTTGTCTAACACCAGGCGTAGCATTTTTCAGAACATTTTCAGTTGCATAATAAATCCCTTATTAACCAATTCAAGCTTGCAATTCTTGTTTACTGATTACTTGTAAGCATTTTATGGACGTCCGGCACGTTACCCCCCATGTATTCTAGATTAAAGTCAAAGAAAATTTACAGCTACACCTTGTTTAAAGAGTTGCAGTTTGTTTGACAGTATCACATCTGACAATTAAGGTCTCAAATGTCGAGTGTTATCAGTGAGCTCGTATAAGACATATCTAGTCATAATATATCGTTTTTCATAGACTTCGTCTCCAATCGACTTTGTAATGAATTTCAAATATTTCTTCTGGCTGTTTTTGGAAAAAAACTGACAATACAACAATCTACAATTTGTGTTCCTGTTTATTTTGTGAACTCCAGCAAACTCCTCATCTGAGCTATCTCACTACATTCAATACACTTTTGCCGCTAGAACTGTGACATCGTATCTCAATGACACAAATCTGACCTCACTTTCTCGAAGGTGTTGGCTCCGATGAGTTACAAGATCACAAATTTCGTCGTCTTGCTTGCTAGATCGATTGTTCAATGATCGTAGTTTGTCAAGCCTGTTCTTACATTTGTCACACTCTTGACAAGTATCAACTCTGAACTTTCTAAAACTTAGAACGTCTTTCAGTTCCCTGTTAAATATATTTCTAAAAGTTGAAAAACTAATTACAGGTCCCTTATTTTTGTTTTTTAAACTGGTTGTCATTAAATGAGGATGTTCACGGACAAATTCAGACCACATTTGGCGCATGGAAATGTTGGAATCAAAGTATTTCTTGCACCCACTTCTTGCCCTCCTATAGTGTGATTCTGTAGCCTCGTAAGAAAGTATGAAGTCTACGACAGCATCTTTTGCTTCGGGGAGAAGTTTGCGAGGAGTCTTTTGCCCCCTTCTTTCCGGAATGCAGTCTTGCAAACTTTTCCGAGCGATGGTACATGGTACGAAATTTTCCGTACCCCTCTGTATGTCAGTTCTACTTCCATGAGTTTTGACAAAAGCTGGTTCTGTTCATTATACGGTGTCTGATATAGCAAGTTTCTTTGCTGTCTTGCAATACCTTTAATATTGTACAGGCCTTCTTTTAAGAGACAACCACTGTCGCAGCATGTGAATGCCAACTGGTACAAGTCTTTAAAAGCTCCATTTTTCCGTCTAGTACACGTTTTCTTTTCCTTTGGCAGGTAGACCCTTTTTAACTTTGTAGAGTTCTAGTTTCTTCTCCCTCTTTCCACTGAACTAGCAACAGGATGACCTTCCTTAAAATTTTTCCATGGTTTTGTCGCATCAAATTTGTACACAAGTAGATTGAAATCTATACTATCTGTACCTCTGCGCTCTGCATTTACTTGATGAGTAGAACGCAACATGTTAAAAATCAAGCTATAGGCGCTCTAATTTCTGTCTAAGCACACAAGTCAGGTATATGGTTGAGCTAATCTCTATACACGACCGAACGGACTTGACGTTGACAAAAGCTCCCGCTGTTACGTTTACGCCTCAAGCTCTTTCACGCGCAGGGTCGCGCGAGCGCTGTTACAGTTGTGCGTTTTGCTGCATCAGATTTGTACACAAATAGATGAAAATCAATATTAGAGAGATTAAGCTTGACGTTCGGTCAAACGGCAAAAATGAAACTTTTGCCGTCTATCTTAAGCTCTTTGAACCGTAGAGTGAAAATATTGTATCTGTGGTGAATAGTACGAAACATTTTTCTATTTTTATGTGGTTTAATTAATGATTAGAAGAAAAGAACACAAATTCAGAGGTCATCTTTGCCGTTTGCCATCTGCCGTAAACGCCATGCTTAAACTCTGCATTTACTTGATGAGTGGAACGCAACATGTTAAAAACCAATTTATGGCCGCTCTAATTTCTGTCTAAGCACACAAGTCAGGTATATGGCTGAGCTAGTCTCTATACACGACCGAACGGACTTTACACCGCCAAAAGCTACTGAAGTCACGTTTACACCCCAAGTTTTTTCACGCGTAGGGTCAAGCGGGCGCTCTTACAGTTATGCGTTTTGAATAGGGTAACTTTGGTTTTCCACGAGCTGCTCAAGACTTCTCAAAAAGTTGCCCGCAATTTCTTGAAAACAAGTTATTATTATTATTATTATTATTATTATTATTATTATTATTATTATTATTATTATAAGTTGCTCAAACAAATCAAAAAGAAGATTTACTTGCTCTCTCCATTATTTAGTCCGATGCAAAGGGCATGGAAGTAAGATTTCAAAGCCTTTTTCTGCAATCTTGCAGCGTAACCAGCGTTGCTAAATAGCTTTAACTTCAGTTGCCCTCTAAGTTCCCTGGTCGGGTAATATGGTTGAGCTAATCTCTATATCCGACCGAACGGACTTAACGTTGGTGTTACTACGCGCACAACGTCGTCATGTGCGCGCTCTTACAGTTAAACCTTTTACGTAGCATGCGAATTGTCATGTGCAAGGGCAACCGTTACTGAATAAGTCAACAAGGTAAATAATAAAACCTGCCTGAAATATGTTACCCAGGGTACCGAGGGTATTAACTCTCCAAATGGATTACCATAAGTGCTTACGGACACCAAAAGTTTCTTCTCAGGATGGCTTTTGTGTGAGGAAGCTACGGACTAACCTTTTCGGGATTTATTGTGCCAACGAAGATATCATCCATTGCTTCTTTTATGATGAATCTATTGGAGGAACCGGTCCAAACGAGGTAATATCTTTGCTGAACTATCTTCTGAAAAGCCTTCAGGAAAAACATGGCAAATTTCATCACCTTATACTGTGGGCAGATAACTTGCCGGCTCAGTTTAAAGAATCCTACTTATTTTTTTACCTGGATCATATTGTTAGGAAGGGTGACTTCCTAAGAGTGGACCTTAAATTCCTACTAGAGGGACACTCATTTTCAATTTGTGACAGGTGGTTTGGCTGTATTCAGCAGCTCTTCAACACCAAAGAAAAAATTGAAACTCCGCAGGAATGGGAAAGGACCCTACAAAACAGACGTTTAAAAAACGTTAGTTACTGGGTGAATTTGGATTGGATTATGAACTATAAAAGCTTTCTAAGAATGAAGTACATTGCTAGAAGCGAAGACATTGAACACGAGAAATTCGAAGTAAGAAAGATCGCCTTTATCAATTTTGGTTCTGGAGAAGTAATCGATCAGGAGGAGAACTTACAACTAAGTTGGCATCCGGAAACCCCATTTATAAGGTTTACAATGGACACGAAAGAGAAGCCAAGAATTGTCTCGTTCTTGAAGAAAAAGCAGGGCGTGGAATTAAATGCGGCTGAACATTTGGTTCCAGTGAGACAAGAAAAGAAACCCATTCGAGCTGAAGTTAAGCAAGACTGTATAAAGATAGCTCAAAAGTATTTATCTGTGACTGCAAAACGTTTCTACGCCTCATTACCAGCAAGCTCTGATCAAGACGCTGATGACGATAACGACTGAAACGTTTATGCGAGAAGAATTATTACCTATGTTGCCCTGAGATGCATTAGTGTTGGTATAGGTGTAAGAATTTTCCAGTAACGGGTGTAGTGTAAGTTCTTTATTGCTCAAGCTCTCGTAAAAGTACTTATTTATTATATGACTGAGGAAATTGCGAATGCGCGCGTGTTGACTTGCACTACAGTGCAAATTAAGAATTTACGATAAATTGGCCTGTTCTC
This sequence comes from Platygyra sinensis, assembly GCA_019787425.1. NCBI lineage: Eukaryota > Metazoa > Cnidaria > Anthozoa > Scleractinia > Merulinidae > Platygyra > Platygyra sinensis. The sequence continues at coordinate 31,570 of JAHPZR010012215.1, read as the reverse complement.
AGCCAATCACAATGAAGTAATTTTCTTGGTCATATAGTGAGTGACCTTATCATTGTAACATTATAAAATCATGTCTGTAGGGTCCGTAGAAATTCAGATCCAAAGAAAACGATAACTAGTATCATTCCAACTTGTGAGTTTTAAATTCAACATTTACCACACTACCGGCACTGAAACCAAACACAATTGGATTGCATATCACAAATGTAAATTAAGTCCTTCGACTTCAATTAAAGTGACAAAAGCTTTCACGGTAAGGGCGGGTAAAAATTTGCATTTTTGGTCATTGGTTATTAAAGATGATTTCCAATTTAATTCCATTATTTTAGGCAGGATTTATTATTTATCATGATAATGTTGACACCCTCAGTATTGTCACTTCCCTTCGCTGGGTTAAATTTACGCGGTTTTCGCAACTGCCCACGATTCTGAATACCCGTTAGCTAATACGGATTGCCATTTGCTGGAATTTTCAGAAAAATTTGGCTATAAACACGACTTTTCTATATCGAATGGATAGTAAGTAGGCGCTAGCGAAATAGATAACAATAAGAGGTATTTAGTCTCTGTGTCAGTCTCGTTCCCAGAGTCTTTGCTCTCTCTGGTCCCCTTCATCAACGGTCGGAAAATGAGAGTAACAAACAATGATGCAAGGCTGATACTAAGTAAAGAGCTAACGGGGCAACGACACGATAGAGTCCATGCAGTGGATAAAGTCAAGAAATTTTAATATTGAAGACGATAGATAAAGAAGACAGTTCTCCACGTTTAAGGTGTGTGTGTTGTCCCAAAGTTGAGATATTCGTCGAAATGTTTCGCGCAAAATTATTGAGCTTTGTATGGACCCGCCATGTTGGAGGACCCCCTTGGTCCTCCAACATGGCGGACGGTAAATACTGTGAACATCTGGAACTTACTTTGGCTATCTAGTTAACTCATTTTCTGAACCGAGCCAAAAAAGCATTACACAAGCACTTCTCCTAATACTTAAACTCCTAAAATGGCTTAAAATCACGAGATAAGTGTATATTTTTCGACAAACGATATCTTAGCTTTATGTCACGCACGGCAATAGCTTCGAAATTCAAAATGCGCTGGTTTCCAAACGAAGGACGCTACTGAGCTGGAAAGTTGTAAACAGGTATAAATTTAGTGCCTCTTGAGGATAAAACGTTAAGTGGCTCTTTAGTTTAGAGTTGAGAATTTGATGACGTCACCTTGCACACACTCTATAACCTAAGCTTTTGCTGAAATCCGTGACGGATGGAGACTACTATTCTCTTTAAAATCCTAAGTTTTTGCTGAAATCCGTGACAGACGGAGACTAAATTCGCCTCAAAAACCCAAGTCTACATTGAAAATCCCGTGAAGGTCTACCGATGACCAGTTAATTTTCTGACTTGAGATCCGTGACGCTTCCGTGATAGATGTCACAGTTTTACCTAGGCCCGAGGCCCAATTCGCAAAACATGGCGCAGGCTAGTGTGTGCAAAAGTGTTGTGCAAAGTTCCTTCGGTTCTCTAAACTCAAACCCAAGTGCAACACGAAAGCTGGTTTAGCATTTCACTCTCCTAAATACGCTAAATTTCTCCTTTTGCCAACATAGAGGACTGGCTTGAGTCGCAGAGAAGTGGACCGTGGATAAGTCGATAACTGGTGGCGATCTCAGCTCGCAGTGGCAAAGGTAAGCTCATTTGATAGCGTTTTAATAACTGCACTCTCAGTTTATATGCTTGCTAATTCATGTCCGACTTTCTTTTCCTCTGTAATACTATCGTCCCATCAATACAAATTGACCGTAAAGCAAACAAAGCTCTTAGGTCAACCCATATAATTTCTTTTCGTGTTTCTTGCAAAATTCTAGTGAAATAATCTAAGTCTCCGGAACACTGGTGTGTTTCATTGACTTAACCAAAATTCTGGCCACTGGCCAAAAAGGCGTGTCTCTATGAAACTGTTCACTAAAATGTCAGTGACTCGAGTCGAAATCCGCCATAAAAATGCATTAAAATGAATTTCTAGATGGAAAACAACGAGAAAAACACAGCTTATGTTGCGATCGGAAACAAATCTGTTATTTTCTGTGCGTTCAAATTGTGCAAGATTTCTTAGATGGCTATGCGGACAACTCGCCCCCTGGACACTTCGCCCCAGACAACTCGCCCCCGATCTTCAAAGAACTTAAGCCACTCGCCTTTGTGTGTGTGTTTTTTTAATCCACTAACGAGCCAAACAAGCCAACAAAATTCACCAAGCATGAGAGTAATACATTATTTTTTTAATTTTTTTTTGCTGTACTTTAACTTTAGTCTTCAAAGACAGGCAGAAGATTTATTTGGATAAGCTGACAGAGAAAACTTACCTCAGTCTATTCTCAAAGTTAAACTATTAAGCAGGTATTTCTTAGGTAAAAGATTTATTTTTATTGATATGCCGAGAGAGAAAAATTCTGCCCATGTGTTCTCAAATTTAAACTATCAAGCAGGGATTTGTTAGTGCTGTGGTGTACTAAACTTTGAAAGTCTGCAGCCAATCTTTATGGAGTGCACTGTAGTACCCCAAGCTGTACAAAATACATACATAAAGTCTACAACTTGCTAGTAGAATGGAGACAGTTGGGTGGAGTCAGGCATAAATATTATCCCTAATTCAAAACTCAAGTCAGCATTTCAACAGAGACCTTAAGACAGAATTAGACAAAAGATTTATTTTGATAAGCTGACAGAGAAAACTTCCCTCAGTCTATTCTCAAAATTAAACTAAGCAGGCATTTATTAGGCGAAGGATTTATTTTGATACGCTGAGAGAGAAAAATTCTGCACATGTGTTCTCAAAGTTAAACTATCAAGCAGGCATTTGTTAGCACTGTGGTGTACTAAACTTTGAAAGTCTCCAGCCAATCTTTATGGAGTTCATTTTAGAAACTAACACTAGACAAAATCTATACATGAAGGCTCCAGCCTGCTGCTGGGATGGGTAGAGTGGGAATGGGAGGTCCGAATAATATATTGACCCCCAATTTAAAACTGAAGTCAGAGAAAAATTCTGTAAATTCTTAAAGTTAAACCGTAAAGCAGGCATTTGTCAGTGGTGTGGTGTACTAAAGTTTTGCACTTTTCAGTCAATCATAAAGGAGTTTTTATTAGAACATTAATCTAAGACACAATATAGACATATGTTCTCTAGCTTTGCACTAGGGTGGAATGGGGGCGCAAAGAAAAAGCTGCAGGCATTGATTTCAGCTTAGCCCAGTACAGTATCTTTTAGGGGAGATTGTTACCCGAAAGTCTGGAGACATATACAGGAGGGGGGCTAATTGTGGATACCTCTTTGGTGTCCATGGCCATTTATCTTGGATGGGGGTGAGGCGGGGGGATCGGTTTGAACTTGTTACTCTGACAGCTGCCCCGTGGAGAACGTGGTGTGTAGTTAATTGTCTATTGTGACACAATCTTTAAGGTTCATGGAATTTCTTGAGTGCATTTCTTACCTTGGCAGAGGGTTGCATTATTGTCGTGAAGGGGGCTGATATGTGCGGAGTGCTACCTCAACCCCTTTTAGCCCCGCCCGAGGGGGGGGGAAGAGATTTCAAGGAATTTTAGTTTGCTGTCATTTAGGCATGCTTACAAAGAGCTTTTATCTGGCATCATTACAGTTACACCTGAATTCATCCACAAGTGGCCGGAAAATCCTAGTCTCATTTTCTTTTTGCACTAGATGAGGTGTGGAGTGCAGATCTTCGCAAGCGCTGCTTTCATGAGTCTATTAGACACTAGCTGTGACTGGGCTGCTCGGACCTGATTTTCAAAACTCCAGGTAGATATATATACCGACAGACACTCACCCATATCTTCACTGGACTTCAGCACACCCTCCCCACTTGAAACGCAGCATCCCCTATAGCCAGGCGCTTAGACTACGTCGAATAATTTCCGATACAAAGAAACTCAAAACAAGAATAACTGAATACGCAGAATTCTTTGGAGCCTGTGGCTATAATAGAGGTGAGGTATTAGAACAAATGCAAAAAGTACTTTTAAAGAGCCAGGAACAATGCCTCGAGATAAGAGAAAACAAAGAACTCCGGAATCGCACCCCATTTGTCACCACATACAATCCGCATACCACGTACATAGCTGAAATAGCCCATAGACATTGGGGATTTTTGAAATCAAAAGAACGGTTATCTAGAATATTTGCTGAACCACCTTTGATTGCATACAGACGACCCAAGAGTCTTCGTGACAAACTAGCGAGCACGAAGTTTAAAGAGAAAGCAAAGGAAGAGGACACTAACGGCTGCAAACCATGTGGCCGCACAGGATGTAGCTGGTGCCGAAAAATAGACTCGACTACAACATTTTTGGACTAAAAGGAAGAGCACACTTTCAAGATATACCACAGACTGGACTGTCATTCCGCATGGGTAATTTATATGATAAAATGCAAAATCTGCAAGCTACTATACATAGGAAAAAGTGAGACGAAATGTAATATTAGATTCAACAACCATCGAAGCCACATTAAAAACTGTATAAATAGTTGCGAACTGAGTGAACACTTCCTATATAACAGACGAACTCACGACTTCGAAAATGATGTCACGATTATGCTGATCAAACAGATACGAAAAGAACACTTAGAACGGACTTCGAAGAAAGATCTGCTCCGAAGAAGGGAGATTTTCTGGCAATTAAAACTAAATACTTTACAACCACACAGTCTTAACAAACGAATAGGCTAACTAACAAAAACATAGACACCCTCATGTAGTTTTGTGTACAAAATAGTTTTTAACATACGTTATGAGGGAAACTATACAATACTCAGATGTGAAAACCCTATTGTGACGTAATATAACGGATATGATAATTGGCTGATTAAGAAGAATAAAGCTCAGCCCAGCGACCCCTGACGAAGGCGAATGCCGAAACGCGTTGGGTCAAAAGGGTTTACATCTTAAACGGTTGAGACTATTACCTTTTGTGCAACTTATATTTATGCCAAGAGCGGTGTCTTAAAAATTGTTTAACGCTATATTACTATAATTGCGTTCGTGCTCGCGGCTAGGATTCAGTGAATCACAGAGACTGAGCTGGAGTAAATTTGGCCACTAGAGTGGCGTTTATTTCTAACCAAATACACATATAAAAATAGATGCACAATGCTTATCGAAAAAATGCTAGTTATTTAATTCAGCGAATTAAGTTGGGGCGAAAAGTAGCCAAAAGCCACAAAATGTGGTGAGCCCCAACGAAAGCCGCAGGCACGAACGTAATTAACAACAACCCGTTGAACAATAACACACGAGAATACGCAAATATAAATGATGTACCTATGGGACACCAGGCTAATCACTGACATATCCCTGATCACTTGGCTGATAAAGATACCCTTATAGTCGCCTCTCTAAGGCGAACTTGACATATGCATATTAAACCAAAAGTAAAGATAAAAGGCATTCATGGTCGCCCCAGCCCATGTCTGTAGAGCGAACATAAGACATGTGTATATTAAACGAAAGCAAAGACAAAAGTACGTTTATGAGGGCCTCCAGCTCATAGACATATTAAACAAAAAGTAAAGGTAAAAGTACATTTATGAGCGCCCCAGCCCGTGTCTGTAAGGCGAGTGTAGAAAATATGCGATAAAAAACAAATGAAAATTACTCGATGGAAAAATGCCGACCCAGCCCATGACTGCAGGACGATAAAAGTTCCATCAATACAGCTTAATTAGATTAGAGAACTTGTCGTGGTGACAGAAATCAAGCTAACGGAAAAACAAAAAAAATTATCTAAGACTAACGCCATCCCAGCCCATGACTGAAGGACGATGATCAGCCTTAGCAAAAACTTGGAGGTTGACGAATATATAACTTAAAGGCGTCGGATTTCCAGCGACCAAGGTGGCGAATCTGAGCGTCTGATAGACCCTTTTCAGCCGCCCAAGAGGCGGCCCCTATCCGGAAGGAATGTGATTTATAGCGACTAGCATCCAAACCACAAAAAATTAACGCTTGACGTAGTTGCTGTGTGAAATGTGTAGTTTTGACCGGAGCCCCATCAGCAAAGCAAAACAAGGGACCTGGCGCATTGCCCCGCAAAGAGGAGTACTGTCTTAGATAATTCACCGGGCAAAATTCTACGTGTTCGGCGCTCGCTAAATTGACCGAGAAGGGGCGTCCGCTAGTGTCGTGTTTAAAACCCGTGATAACAATCGATGCCGAGGTCACGCAGCTGTGGTGTGACGAAAAGCTGAGGTCTTCAAAGTGTACGAGTGGTCTCAAATTTGCCCCCTTGGCCGTCAGTTCACCCAGACGAAAAAAGCCATAGAAAGCTACTAAAAACATTGTTTTGTACAACAATCTTTGAAAAGCTGAGGAATTGGTGTGATTTAAAGCAAGCACTAGGCGGTGCAAAACTGAACGAGTTATTGGGAGCCTGACATCCGGTGCTGAGTGAAGCCTATTGTGAGCCGATAAAAGCTTTTGCACTAAGAAATTCTTACTCGGATCAGGCAAATTACCTAATTTATGTACGTAACTTAAAGCAGAGACATATGTCAAGATTGTGGAGGATGCAAACTTTCTTGCCGAGAGATAAGAAATGAACAACGCCAGACTGTTAACTGAAACTGGAAGGAGGGAGCAACCAGGCTCACAAAATTCCGCTGCAAAGTCGACATACATTCTCCACGCTCTCTCGTATGTCTTACGAGAACCTTCCGTAATGGCTGAGCGAAGAAGCTCGGTCATGTGAAGTGCCAATTGCTGGGTTGTAAGCCCCCCGGAATCGGCGTCGGCTGGTCGTCTGCGTAAGGCGCAAGGGATCTGAATTTCTCGACCTGTAAGCGAGATAAGGCGTCGCTTTCGCGATTAAGTGAGCCTGCAATATGCTTAGCCTGAAATAAAATGTTGTATTTAAGAGTACATAGAACAAAGTGCCTAAGCAGAACCATGACAGACCGATCCTTAGAAGTTTGCCTATTGATTATTTCCACCACGGCTTGGTTATCAGAAAAGAAAACGATACATCTGTCACGCATAATTGATCCCCAAATCTCAACTGCAAGGACGATAGGAAAAAATTCCAAGATCGTAATATTAAATTGTTTCCACCCGTCGGGCCACTCCCCGAAAAACCAATGGTTACCAAATATCGCAGCATAACCTAGAGAACCCGCTGCATCGGTAAATAAATTGAGGGACTTGGAAGTCTCCCATCGCGAACTGAGAAAAAAGGACTTGCCATTATACGAACGCAGAAAATCATGCCAAACCATGATATCGTATTTAGTATCTTTTGTTAGTCTGACGTGATGATGGGGTTTCCGGATGCCCTTCGTCAGATCAATTAAACGCCTAAGAAACGCTCGTCCTGGCACGACAACACAGCAAGCAAAATTGAGAAGTCCTATCAAGGATTGCAACTCTTTTAATGAAACGCTTTTACGTGTTAAAAATTCGTTCAAACATGAACGGCATTTTTCAAGTTTATCCTCTGGGAGACGAGCCTCCATCAGATCAGTATCTAACGTTATCCCCGCAAATTGTAGCACTCTGGCAGGACCTGTTGTCTTTTCGTTTGCGATGGGAACGCCTATACGTTGGCACAAACAAAGAAAGCTGTTGAGGTCTACCCGACACTTTTCCTCAGAGGGCGCAATAAATAAAAAGTCGTCCAAAATATGGATGACCGCCGATGCGCGTAATTTGTTTGTGGCAATCCACTCTAACCCTGTGCTCAGTGTTTCAAAAATTTGACATGATGAAGAACAGCCCATGGGGAGACACTTGTCAAAATAAAACTTCCCCTGCCATTCTATCCCGAGCAACGGAAAATCCCTAGGTGCAATTGGAATGATTCGAAAAGCGGATTTAATGTCTGTTTTTGCCAGAAAGCAGCCATTCCCTAACGATTTCACAAGACGAATGGCATCATCAATGGTTGCATATCGAACAGTAGCTAGCTCTTTGGGAATACCGTCATTAACGGATGAGCCAGCAGGATAGGAAAGGTGGTGAATTAATCTGAATTCACCAGGCGATTTTTTGGGCACAATACCCAGGGGAGAAGTCCTGAATGTGTCGAAGGGAGGAACGTCAAAAGGACCTACAATTCTGCCTGCTGTGAGTTCCTTGGACAGCTTATCATTGACGCTAGCCGGGTTGTCCAACGCACTTTTGAGATTTGGGGAACGCATTGCAACTACAGAACCAAAATACTGAATTGAAAAGCCGTGCAAAAAACCCTTAATCAAAAAGTCAAAAATCCTGTTATTGTAACCCTGAAGGTAAAACGCGAGTATGTCGGGCCTTACCGGGGTTGGCCCGCGACTCAATAGACGCGCGTCCCTGCCCGCCATTCCCAGAAGAGGGGGTGGGTGTGGCTTCGTTTGTGTTGTTACGTCTGGTTGCATTGCATTGCATGGCAGGATGGTGCCCTCCGCATTTAAAGCACGAGTGTCTGAAATTGCAACCTCTACAGAACTGTCCGGAATGAAAACGCCAACACACTCCCTTAGGAAAGGACTGGAAAGGACGTTGGTTGGGCCGACGGGCTCGAAAATCGTGATTATTATGTTGACGTGATACTACTAGGGAACTATGCAAGGCCTGATGCCATAATTCCCAAGCTACGGTATCCCACGGGTAACGGTCAGGTTTTGACTGGCGCAGAAAACGAAATTGTTCGTCGTAGTAACGCCAGTTACCCTGTTTAGCGGCGATGTCTCTGACCACTTCACAATATTTCATTAAACAACTGATGGAATGTGGTGCCTTAACTGTATACACAGCTACAAATACATTAAAGGCAGTAAGCCATTGATCAATAGTAAGACTTTTTCGTTTCGGTTTAACGTGCTCAAAGCAAAGACTAGGGTTGTCATTATCATTCGCAACTGACAAACGATATTTTGTCTCTTCTGGAGACACTGTGAGGAGAGACCCGAAATCGATATATTCATTCGCCCAAATCTTTGCTTTAAGACGATCCGAAACCCTAGACTCGAGGTCAAAAGTGACGCTCGAAAAGAGTTCATCTGGACTGTCGGCAGTGGATAATTTCAGCCTACCATCTGAGACGGACTTCGTGAGGTCCTCGATTTCTGTACGCGTGGCCTTCTCGACAACCTGTGGTGTGCTTGAAGGCGTTGAGCTGGCACCTGGTTGAAATCGGGACGCGTTCACAATACCAGCTGACTGTAAGGCACCTGAAATGGCCTTGGCAATGGCATCACTCAGTTCTGATGGGTTAAACTGCGAGGTGGTCGGCGACGGTGACGTCGACTTCGGTTCTGTGCGTCGCTGTTTCGCTGCATCCGCAGGAGCCGATGTTCTGGAAGCCTGACGCTTGGACACTCGCTTAGGTGGCATGATTATGTAAATATGGCTCTAACGTAAATAAAATTATGATTTCAGAAAACTCAGAAAATTGGTGGGCATGTATCACAGAAGGACGCCGTAAGAGAAAAGATAACAAATATAATTTTAATGCATATGATAATCACAGATCCGAGACAAACCAAAAGAGGCTTCAAAACGTTAGATCACAAATAAGACTCCAACGCTATTGAAAATGAAAAGGAAGCCATGGAATGTCAAGTACAAATAAAAAAGGCAGGCATCATTCGTCAAAGAATATCTTTAAATCCGAGACATTCCAGAAGAGGACACATGTCCTATAATGGCCTGAGTGTGTTGGGCACACTAATTTCATTAGCCGCCAGACAGTAACACACTGATTACGCCATGAATGTCAAGTACATAATTTGGGAGAATATTACTCCCGAAAGCCTGCAAATATATCCCACGATGAACAAATAGAGGACAGTGAAAATGTAACAAGCCTCACAATGAAGAATAAACAAATGCGGTGAATCGATATAAAAGAAGAACGTTTCACAGCGGAGGAATTAAGCCTGTGGCACACCCACTAATTTCAGAGCTTTCAGAATCGCGCCACGAATGCTACGCATGAATTTGTAGTTGCCTAGACTATTCAAATGGACGCCATCGGACAAATAAAGATTCTGATTACTGTTCCAAAACCCGCGATGACGCCAGTAGTAACAGTAGGGCAAGCGTTCCAGGACAACTTTAAGATACTGATGGAGCTTGCCCACCTTACAATTAAAATCAACTGAGTCCTTTGTGTAACGACGAAGAACCTGACCCACCACCACAAACTTAATGGAAAAAATGTTGTGCAAATCCTGCACTAAGCTCTCTAGCTCAGAACCGACAGTTTGTGGGGGAAGCTTAACAAGGTCATTTGAGCCTAGTTCGAGAATGATAATATCGGGAGCAATTTCTTGCACAACGTCGAAATCATACTCTCGGAATTTCGAAATTGTCCTGCCCCCGATACAATGAAAAATTACCACAGCATTGCTAAGTAAACTGCTGAGACATTCTGTGTGCCTCCTTTTCTGCACAAACGCCTGAAGTCGGTGTACAAAGGAGTGCCTGATAATCAATACTCGTTGTTTAGCCATGAGGCCCAGCGTAGCAGTTGGTAAGGGTAGAAAAACAAAAAGGAATTGTACTTGCCTGAGTTTTCCGATAAAATGAATTCGCTCGGTTACGACCTGCTAACCCGTTCGGCGTTGGCAGAAAAAGGGGCGAGGAAAAATTGAGATTTTTTAAGCGCCAGTATGCGCGCGCTTTAAAAACGAAATACAGTTAGTTAACTATATCTGAGGATGAACTTTCGTCGGTGCCGGCATGTAGAAATCAGTTCGTTGCGTTTGTTCAATGTTGCCAATTCCGGTTTTGTGATGATGAAATGCTTCTCCGTTGTGCAGAGATTGCATCGCTTCGTCATGTTTGAGTAGGGCCTCGCCTTGGCCAGGATCTTCCATTTAATGGTGAAGCGCTGTTCTTTGCTTTTAAGCTGCCAGATGTGCTTGCTAAGTTCTGTGTCGTTCTTGCGCTTCTCGTTGTTGAACGACACCTGATGGTTTCTGAACCTAGCTTTAAATTCCGTGGATGTTAGACCTACATAGGTTTCGGTTTTTCTGGCAGCTGTCACCTGAGCCTGGTAGACGATCCCTTTAGCGAGACAATTTCCATACAACGGGCATTCTTCTTTCTTTCTACAGTTGCACGCTCTTTCGGCTTGGTCTTGTGTCGGTTGTGCCGCGTTGTTAAGAACAGTTTGGTTATGTCCCTTTATGATTTGTTGTACGTTCACCCACCCACTGTTAGATCCGCCCCTGGGCAGCTTGGAAATCAAGGCATTGACGGCAAGCCCCCTACATTTTGAGCGGCCACATTGGCTTGAGCACGGGCGGTGCCCGTGCTCAAGCCAAAACCTCAGCGGCCACCTTCTAGCGAATTCGCTCAGATATCAAGGGCAGAATGCCTGAAAATCAGTCAAAATTCAGCTCAGGACACTCAATTTACCCAACCTGGCTCACAGAATGCCATTCTGGAGAGAAACACCCAGATATCTAACTGGATTTGTCAAAAGGTGCCTGCAGAAATGGTCAAAACAAGCCAATTCTGCTTCCGTCACCAAGTACAAACAACCCCCCTGCCCACCCCTGTGCTCTGGGCACAAAACTGCCAATCATCCACCACCCACTGCACACTGTTAGCTCACTCTATTGGGTGACCATTAGAAAACTATCATTCAGGCCTAAAGTAGCCCAAAAAAACATATTAAAGTTAACTTAAAGAAGCCTCTGTTGTAGGCATGATGAAATGATTGAATGATAATTTTACCTTGTCATGTTTGACTATTCTTGACTATTCTTGTTCTTTTTTTGTGGAGCAGACTGATGTACTGGGAGAACTACACTTGATGGCCTTTTTTTTGGGAGACTTGCTTGGAAAACTTCTGCAAAGGAATGGATGTGGGTTAGCCATTTACATTATGTTTTTATACAGCTACTCGACAAGTGAGGTGCAGAAAAGTATAAAACCTTCAAAGTGACACCTTAAAAAATATTAAGTTCAGTTTGAGAAAATTTTAAGGGGGTGAAATAGTCTTAACAATGTTACCTTAAATGCTTCTTTTTTTTAAGGTCGGCATTGGCAGGTTATGGGGTAGGGGGCTCTTAGGATTTTCCAGTTTGAGAGAATATTTTAAGGGTTTTTTCCCTCCAGTCAAAACCTAGGATGCTTTTTACGGTCCCCAAAAGGTCACTCATAGCAGAATAAAATTGTTACAGTCCCCTTCCCCACCTTCACAAGAAAATTAACACAGTAAACCGCATGCATTCGTCAATCTTCCTTTCTGAGGGAAGGGATATATCTTTGACATGTTTGAGTTCTTTATTTAATAACAAACAATAAAAAAGTATTCTCTTGGTTAAAATGTTAATTCTTAGTATTACATGATATTATAATTATATGAGTAATACATTCAACAACAGCTTCTGTAAGCCAATAATTGGCATAATTCAATGGTAAATAAAAACCAGTCAACTATGTCTACAATGAAGAGCAGTTCTTGCAAAAGCGATGAACCTGTTGTTTTGCTGTGAACAATTCTATTGAATTAACTCAACTTTGCCAAGTTGTCCAACATTTACATTTGTGCTCTTTTCGTCCTAGTAATAAAACATCAACAATTCGTTACTTTCTTTATTTAGTTTGGGTTTGTTTAGATTCTCCCTTTACTTGAGCTGCTGGAATTATCAAAACCAACCCCCCTTCCTCGTAACTAGGATAATAATTGTTAAATATTATTAGAAGGACAGTAACTGACTGGGATGAAATAGTCATTCAAAAAGATCAGTAATCTATAACAAAGCTCACTGAGGGTGTCAGCTGTTGACATATGTGTGATTAAAGTTAAAGTTTTGACCCGAAAAGTGGTATTTTCTCTTCCTTTGTGCAGAAATCTGGCATTAAGCTGCATTCAGTTTAAAAAACTATCTCCTTTAACCCTTTAATGCCCAATAGTGACTTACAAATTTTACTCTGTCTAATGCCAGACGATTTTACTCATCAAAGGGAGACCCCTTGGGCACTAAAGGGTTAAAATCTATACAACTGAACAGTGTGCTTTGGTTGTCGTGAGTTGTACAGCAGGTTCGTAACGTCCTTTCGATTGCTCAGTCAGGGCTCAAATCCGGAACGTTGCCGGTCATCTTGACCGGCCAAACAAATTTTAGTCCGGCCATCTCTTGTTTCTGGCCAGTCAAAAAATTGAAAATAACAATTTTAACCTCATAGCCAGTGGATTCTTTTAAAAAAGGGAAATATAACTCATATAATTAAAAGCCATGGATAACTAAAGCTTTACTTAAATCTATTAAAAGGAAAAACATACTCTATAAAAACTTTATTAAATCTCCAACTACCCAAAACAAAAAGAGATTTAATACTTATAGAAGCAAATTAACCAGTTTACTGAGAATATCAAAGAGATGGTACATTAATAACAAGTTGGAAGCTTGCAAAAACAACATGAAAACAACAACAAAAAACAAAGGACATCCAACACAGTTTAAATGCAATAATTCAAAAGATAGTGACTACTATACAATTGCAAATAACTTGGGTACATTCTTTTCCAACATAGGACAAAACCTTACCAATAAAATTCCAGAAGTTGATGTTAGCTATATATGAGGCATACTTAAAAGGCAATTACACCAATAGTTTATTTTTCATACCCACAACACCCAGAGAAATAGAATCTATAACTGCATTATTTAAAAATAAGAAAAGTTTCAGTTTTGATGGAATCAGCACAAATTTAATAAAAGCAAGTATCTCAGAGATTTCAGTTCCTTTAAGTGAAATTATTAACCTAATTCACTTCAAACAGGTATCATACCAGGAAAACTGAAAATTGCTAAAATAATACCACTTTATAAATTTGGTGATAATCAGTCCAATTGTAATTATAGACCGATTTCTATTCTACCGATCAATATCAAAAAATATTAGAAAAAACTGTGTACAAAAGGCTAATAGATTACCTATTGTAAATAAATATGACATACTCAACACCTGGATCAATATGGATTTAGGCATGGACACTCCACTTCAATGGCTTTGTTAGATTTTATTAAAAAAATTCATGAAGCACTGGACAATTAACAATTATTCACCGAAGTGGAGGTGAATAATTGTTTTAGTATATACCACACAAGCTGAATAACTAGCAGCCAAAAGAGTAACTTTACTTGTGACAATGTACTGACAAAAGCCATTTTGTTTTTCTTCAGCTGCTTGGAGGTGGATAGTACTCGGCTAATCACCTCCGAGCTGGCCAATCAGCATGCATGAAAAGTACTATTCATTTGTGTGGTATATACTAAAAAGGAATATACTATTAGTGTTTTCTCTGACTTAGCAAAAGCCTTTGACACAGTGAACCCACAGTATTCTATTAATTAAAACAAACTTGAACATTATGGTATAAGAGGAACTCCTTTGTTGTGGTTCAAGGATTACCTTACTAACAGAAAACAATATGTTCACTTCCAATGAACAAATTCAGACATGTTTGACATTACATCAGTGGAGTTCCTCAAGGTTCTGTTTTGGTCCCTGTGTTTAATTTATATAAATGACATTAATGCGGTACCTTGTAAGCTATCATTCACACTTTTTGCAGATGACACAAACATATTTAATAAAAATTCAAACCTTCAACAGTTAATAAGATCAACTAATGAGGAATTGAGTAAACTATCGCTGTGGTTCAAGGCTAATAGGTTATCATTAAACATTACTAAAACTAACCGTGAACTACATGCTATTCTCAAACAGAAAAAAAGATATTGAATCAAAACATGAATGTTATAATAGATGAAAGTATGATAACTAGGGTTAAGGACTGTAAATCAGTCTTAGGAGTTATTATTGATGAAAACTTAACATGGGTGAAACATCAATGTGGTAACCTCAAAAACTTAGAAAAATGTTGGGGTCATGCATAATCTAAGCTACACGTATTACTTGTATACAGGTCCGAAAATAAGCAAAATGTTAAGCAAAAACTATCGCTTCACACTTTTAATAGTCATTGTGGTCCGGGATTGTGGTAGCCCTCAAGAGTTTAATTAGTAGTTCCACGTTGCTAATATCCGCATTTACCATACCATAAAACTGTACTTTAACGACTTCCTCTGTAAAATCCATATGAATTCAGCATCCAGTGAGAACTTGTGCTGCTCATCGATTTTACGATTTCAGTAGCCGAGTCTTCTTTAACTTTAACATATCTTTTAATTTAGACCTTTAAAACAGCTTATTTTAATCAAAGATAGACAGCAATTTAAAACTAAGCCGCTAGCGTACCTCATTTGCATAAAGTTTACAGCCCATCAAGCAACACATTTGCCCACAACTCACGATAACTTGTTTCGCGCATGCGCTTCACGAGTTAAAAAAATAACGATTTTTTTGAAACTCCTTCTCAAAGAGGTTTGATGCTATTTATCACCATAATGTATAAATAAGAATAGTTCTGAAACATGTCAAGTTAAGAAATGATAAGTATATTGGTTGCTCTTCATGTTAGCAAAATTTCAGCTTAAAAGTATAAAACCTGATTTTTTTACTAATTTTTTAAAAAGTAGTTACCTAGCTCCCTTACCTAAAATGTTTTCTATCACTGTCACGTTAGATTTGAGCATTAGCAAAAAAAAATGGCATCATTAGCGTTGTCTCTTCAAGATCTTTCTATTGGTATATAGAACAATAAAATTTATTGAAATCTTGACCTTAGAAAACCCAAAAATGTTTGCCCACAAGATTCGTCCCCCCTAAGTCTCCAAAATGGACATGGGGTCAGAAAAAAAATTCATAAAAAATTTAGGTTTCATTCAAAACCATTGAAAGTTTGCACACACTTAGCCAGATAGTTATGCTTATTCTGTGCAGAATTTCAATTCTTAAACCTCAATTTTACATAGATATAGCGTTATTAGCAAAAAAAAGAGCTCAAATTGACTTGGAACAAACAATCATCTCCTGAGTTAACATAATACCCCAACTCCATTTTTTTTCGAATCGAAATTTCTTAGATCGACATTGGGGTTTGGTAAAAGTTCCACCATGGAGGCCCTAGCAACCTGATCTAAGGAATGTGGGTGAAATTTGAGTCGATTTTTCGATTTTTAAAAGTTTTTCTCCAAGTGCAGTTGCTGCCCCCCCCCCCAAATGACCTTTTCACTTTCATAGCTCTAAGGCATTTTATTGAAAAACTTAAAATTTAGTAGACGTGTGGCCCAGTCCCTTCTCTACCAGCACTAGAAATTTCAAATCAATCCCATAAATTTTAAATGTCATTACAGACACTCAAAGGGAAGGGGGGCGAATAACCTACCAGAGGAACCTAATTAGGGTTTGGGTTAGGGTTAAGGCTGTAAGGGTTAGGGGTTAGGGTTACGGTTAGGCGGGGCTGGCACCACACCACAATCTGCGTGGTCAGGGTCTGTCACATGGTTATGACGTCACTTTTTCTCGAACTTTTATTGGCGGCCATCTTGGAAAGGAACATGCCTTACTACTAGTCTACAACACATTTCAAATATTATTCCACTTGAGCATATCACTTCTCGCGCGCACTTCTCGCGAGCACTTCTCGCGGATCTTGGC
>JAHPZR010012215.1:0-7500 GCA_019787425.1 Platygyra sinensis | reverse complement strand
GACCTAAATCTTGGCGATGTTTCTTGTCTATCAATTATCTGTCATATACCTGATTCTTGACTTAATTTATTGAATGGTTACGATTTTTATTTTCGATGCAAAACACCAATACCAACTAAGAAAACCAAAGACAAAATATTTAGCTTTGGAGATGAGAGTTGGTCATTCTTCATCAGGTTCTCTTTAAGTTGTCGGTGCAAACCTCACCTTTGCCCTTTTGCTTAACTCTCTATTGATTATATGTTTATTATTTACTGTCAAAAAAAAAACACGACAGTGAAAGTAAACTTAACCAACATTCTGAAAGAGATTCAAGCTGACTTCAGTTCATGGTGTTCAAAACTTGGAGAAGTAGCATCTAAAAAAGTACTACCTTCTACAGGGCTGTCAGGGAAAAACCCTACCGACTAGTGTTTAAAATTCATCCTAAGAAAGAAATCCAGACGAAGGTTGTAGCAGAAGATCAGGAAACAGAGACAGCAAATGAAATAGAGGGAAGGGATCAGAAATTCTCACCCACTTTTGAAGCTGAAACCAGGAAAAGAATTAGAGTCGAAGACAGCTCCCATTAAATGAATTACAATGAAAGAGTGAAAAAGTCTAGGCAAAAGGCTAAAACTTTAACATTAGAGGTTATGTGAGCATCAAAATTGACAAAGCAGATAAGATGCCACTTCATCGAAATGACCTCATAGCAGAAATTCAAGTATTTGAAAATGATTATGTCAAAGTTGACTGCAAATTTGGAATAATTTCCACCCTTATTTCACCGGCTAGACTGGTTAGCCCTTAGATTTTAGCTCTGTGGGATTCGATCAATCAAATATTGCTCACAGGTGCCCCTTGGCTCTAACCCTGCAAAAAATTTTGATTTTCAAAAAAATGACGTCGAGGTACTACTTAATATGACCTCTTTTCTCTGACAAGTTTTTCTTAACAGTAAATTTTGCAATTTAAACAATTGAAAAAAAAAACCCTGAAAAAATCATGGGACTTGAATTGAAATTTAACTCCTAAAGGAGACTAATATGGGTACTGTTTGAGCTTCATTAGACCCCTACAAGATACCACTTAAATGGAAAGGGTTTGATTACTAACCACTTTTCAAGAAAGGATCCCACACACACTTGCAGATCCAACTTCTGTACTTGACAGATCAGCGGAATTCAAACCTAAAAACAGGACTAGATGAGAGCATTTTTTTCTTCAAGTCCACCTTAAAGAATACTTTTACAGCTAAGAATGGTGATGTTTCATTACCAACACCCTAAGTGAGAGCAGAATCCTTCATTTGTACCCAATATGATGACCCAAATATTTTTTTTGTAGGAGTCCCCTCTGGGTTTTCAACATCATGCTAAGGCTGTTTTACACTCACTTGCACTGTGTCAAGATAGTTACACTGAATTTCTGACATTAGTACTCAATATCCCGTTGAAGTCCTGATTTTTTCAGGCTTCTTCTTTCCAATTGCTTAAATTGGAAAATGTACTGCGATGATCACTCTTCACTTTCAAATACAACCGCGGTACAAATATGAATTATTTCATATAAACTTCACATCAGTACTCAATATCTTATCACAGAAACGATCCATATCAAATACAATTGCACCAAGGTTTTTATATAGAGAGGTTTATTATACAAATAGCTCATTACCTGAAGGTGTCAGCTTATACAGGTTCAACTATACTCAATTGCTGAAAAAGAAGATATTGAAAATCACAAAGTTGAGGAGCTCTATGAATTTTCGAGTGATTCAAGCAGTGATTTTTAAGAGGCTGTCTCTCTAAGAACCACCCACTCAATTTCGCTTGAAAAATAAGTTTGCCTGAAACTCTGGCAACTGAAAGACTTTACTAAGGTAAGAATAAAACAAGATTTCTTTTGATTCGAAATGATTTTCTAGTCGCGTCAGGAGCCATTTAATATTTCGCCTCGTCAGGGCCCGTCGCGCCGTCTCCAAAAGCATAAAATTGGCATTTTTCGTGATGCCGTAAAATATTTCATTCGCAACATCTAGCATTGAGTCTTATATCATTTTGCTCATAAACCTTTCTAGTTTTCCGAGATACTAACCAATTTTGTCTCAATTTAAGTGGCAAGACGAAATCAAGCATATTACTGAACACTATTATTCGTCATCGAACGATGGCTGGAAATGGCCTTCATTTAGAAGCTAATTTTTAAAATTTGGGACCTAGCTGAAACCTCTAGTCTACACAGCTGCAAAGTGTAGTCCTTCATCGGCAAAAATATGCAAAAACCCCTGTACGATTTCAGTATTTCAAAAGTTATGGCCGTTTGTATCAGCACATGTACGAGCATTTCCGACATTCAAGCCTATATCAAAATCGACCTATCCCAGCAGATTTTATTATAACTACAGCTTACCTACTTCGAAACTTGGTTTTATTTCCAACTTCAGTCACTTTCCAAGCCTTCACGTTGCTGAATCAGTCACTAGCAGTTCCAGTAAATTGGTAGGTTTTGCCTTCGAAACTTGAGCACAGCTACATCGAGTTTCTTGGAAGCGAACAAAGCTCAACTCCATGGTCACATTTTGGGCTAAATACCCTATCGAAACATCTTTTCAGAGCTGGATTTCTTCAAGAATCAGATAACAAACTAATCAAGTCTGGTATCAAGGAGAAAATCAAGCTTTGAAGGCTTAAATTTAAAGGAAACCCCCTGTTTAGATCGCTGGAGATCAGATGAGTACGTTACAATCAGCGGTCTCCTCTCTTGGTAGGTACTTTAAGTAAGATTATTCATGTGTATCATAACATGAATTTTCTATTTCTCTGTATTACTTGTATTCCTAATGCATTCCCTTGTATTATCTTGTATTCGCTAATGTATTCTCCTGCATATTCTTATATTCCCTTGTTGTATTCTCTTATATTCCCCTGTACTCTTGCAATCGTTTGTGAACTCTTGTATACCTATGTGATCCCCAGTAAACCCTTGTAATCCCCTGGAAACCCTTGTATACCCTTTTTATCTTCTGTAATCCCTTCAAAACCCCTGTAATCCATTGTAATTCTTTGTATACCCTTGTATACCTCTGTAATCCCTTGTACACCCTTGCATACCCTGTAATCCTCTTGTATATCCTGTAATCCATTGCATACCCCTGTAATCCCATGTAAACCCTTGTACACCCATGTACTCCCTTGTGTACCCTTGTAAACCCTTGCATACTCCTGTTATCCCTTGTATACCCCTGTGATCCCATGTAATCCCATGTAACCTTTTTTGTATACCCCTGTAATCCTCTGTAATCCCTTGAAATCCCCTGTAATCCCTTGTATTCCCTCGTATACCCATGTAATCCCCTGTAATCCCTTGTATACCCTCGTATACTCCTGCAATCCCTTGTAAACCCTTGTACACCCTTGTAATCCCCTGTAAACCCTTGTATACCTGTTCATGCTCTATTTAGCGTAAGACGACACATTGATTTCAGCAGTTTGAAACCATCTTTTGCTCCCAAATTTTTGACACAATGATTTCACCTATTTTGAGTTATTTATTATTTGAGTTATTGAGTTAAGTCCGGGGTCTCTTTATCAAATCAGACTTCAAGTATCCGGACACTTCACCGATTGAAAACGGTCATGCACTTACAGTTTTGTAAACCCTATTTGTATACCTGCCAACTTTTTCTGAGATATAAGCGTGAGATTTTTATTCTGGGAATGCTGGGATTTTTGAAGACGACACGATCATTTCCGAAGATTCCCGAAGAAGTCCGAAGTCTTCCAAAGAAGTTCAAGCTCTTCCGAAGTCTGCCGAAGGCGAAGTTATCGAGAAAACGCTTATCCAAAAGGACATGACAAAAACTACTGGGTAGTTTTTTTGGCAAAATATCCTTTCATTCCAAAGAAATATGCAAATTACCAAATTCCGTTAACATCGCCATTTGGCGCGCTATTTTATTAAACAAGTTTGAGAGCCTCGCATGCAAAACCACATTATTCTTCCACCTTTAAAACACTCAAATATTTTTGTGCAATGTTTAAATGTGTACTGGGTTGATTTGGGGGAAATGCTGCATTATGTTTTGGATGCAAAATAATTAAATTTTGAAGACATGTATTTCATTCACTTAAAAGTACTTCGTAAAAATAATTGATTTTCACCATGTGCGAAACCTTCAAATGGATTAAGCTTCTGGTGGTTGAATGGCCAAGGGATGGTCTACAGATTCTTGTAAAAATTTCTTTGGGCAAATAATTGTGAGCGATGCGAGAGCTTTTCAAAGTACGTTAAAAATGCAAATATTTGCCATCTGCATCAAATTTCAATTGACGGGGCTAGACATATATTTAAGCGTGCGCCACATCTCTTGACGTATTCAAAGCTAAAACAGACACAGAGCTGATAATTTCGAAATTTTCTCACCTTATTTGCCGTAAGAGGCAGGTCCAAACGCCGATACAACGTGTTTCTCTCACCATTTGTCGCATATAAAGCAAATTTTCCTTCTGTTTACATGATGTGTGGTGAACATCACCAACTGTCATCGTATTCAGAGTTCTAATACCATGAATCTTTGACCATCCTTCGGCGCATATGATTGCCACTACATCTAAGTTAACAACGACTAAGTCATTTGTGGATAGTTGCTTGCCTTGCGTTGCACCAAAATACTACAACATTTCAACGATCTGTTCAGTGAATCCTGGAATGCAACGAACGTTATTTGTTCGTCACGCAACGCGGTCGTTCCATTTTAGGGGGTAGGGGTTGGGCGATGTCTATCCTGATACACAACCACTTGGAGCACACAATCTTGTTGAGTAGGAAGTGAGCAAATAAAGGAAAAGAAAGAATGACTAGTTTACTAGTTGTCTCTGGTTGTCATCTCTTAAGCGACCCGCTACCTACATTGCGTAACACTATGGCCCTAAACTTGACCTAGGTCTTTTCGCGCTGTGCCAATTTTTTTTGGTTACTTTTCTCAAACATTCTGAACTCGATCCGAAGATTCATCCGAGTTTCCAAATCTCGTAACTTCTACAAAACCAAACAGTGCAAACACTTAACGAAGTAGTAGGATTTTTTTATAACTTGGCTGAATTTGCCTTCGAATACTTTTGCAACAGTCGCAGAATTTTAGCACCATTGGCAAAGTTTTTTTTTTCTCAAATTGTTTTTTGCAACATGATCGCATCGCGGAGTACCTTGGTCTTGCTCACGCTTGTGCTCCCGTCGCGCTCTCACAAATGTTTTTTTGATACGACAAATCAGTTTATGCCTGATCTCCGCACAGAAACAAAATGTCGCAAATTATTGCCTGAAGCGTTTTCTGAGATTCCACTGTAAAAACAAAGAGCTGAGGAAGGGCAGCCACTGGTTAAAGACAAAGGAGATATTGGACTAGACCGCGAAGAACTAGAAGAACATTATTTCACACATGCACAATCGCAGCTGAGGACCATCTCGTTTTTATCGTTTTCGAACTTTTTAGTGTAGACAGGCGAAACCAATTGGAAAATTATACAGTAGTGTGGGCGAAAATAATTTGCTTCGTTTTGTTCGAGATGAATTACATATGTGTGGCCGGGGCCTGATTTACAGCTCTTTCAGGGGTCTTCATCTCATTATCTAAGCTAGTCTCTCCATATTAAACACAAAGGGGAATCTGTATTCCTGAGTGATGATCGGGGCTCCTCAAGGAAAACTTGATGCTGCATTGTGAGTGAGGCCTGTAGACCCCAACTGTAAATGTTGAAGACAGTATTTGACTGAGTCTGTGTTTCAAAGTGACGCGTTACAACTGCAGCTCCCAACTAATTTCGCTAGAAGATCTATGTAGGGCTTCTTTCGTTTAACGTTGATTGTTACGATATCAAGCTGATAAAAATTACACGTCTTGTTGCATCTGCACAGAAAACTTTGCTACTTTAGAGCAAGCTGCGATTTCACAAATGTTATGCGTATTGTACATGATCGGATGCTGAAGTGATATTTCCACCATGACTTCGGTACTCAAGTCTTGTATGTTCTGTTCATAGATTTTATTCAGCTCTTCGGCGTGTTCATCTTCTTTGTCCTCAGATTCATCAGCTTGAGCGACTTTCTTTGAAGCAAGGCGTGAGAAAAAACTTGCAACTTGCTGAGAAGTTAAATAACTTGAAGCATCAAATCTGGAAGAGCCATCTGCATTTCTGACTTTTCTCATTGACTTAGAAACATTAGAGGGATCAGCTTTCTTTCCAGTCTGTTCGCCGACTTTAAATACTTCTGTAAGGTATTGTTTTTGGTTTTCAGTCAGTCGGGTTCTTTGAGTACCAGAGGACTTCAACGCCCAGCCCATTGACAACGATGAACAGGAATCCGGTGTCTTAGCTGTACCAGTATCCTCTACAGGATCATGAACAGTGGCAGCACCCTGTTCTAGCTTTGTTGCATAGGACATCATTGCCTTATCGAGAAGCGTTAGGCTCTCAAGAGCAGTATTTTCCAAAGATGTACTCGCAAATGACAATGCAAAAAACTTTCACTAAAACATTCAAGAAAGTGAGAAGAAGTCCTGACACTAACACCTGTTTTCCTAGCCACACTAACAGAAATGATGACAAAAAAGTGTTACCTTTTCTCAAATTCCTTGAAAACAACAGACATGTTTACATCAAAAAAAACTTGAATTTTTTTAAATAGTAACCATGCACGGCAGTAGCTGCAAGCTCTTGATATAGGCAGATTTTTTGCACTCTAGGAAGTTCTAACTCTGCTAGGCGAGCAGCATACTTAAGAGGCCTTTTAGACAGAAAATAGTGAAAAATATGCTCTTGTAACAAGAGGAAAACTCCCTTTGCAGGGCCCGGATAATCTAGGTGGAAAACATAGTAAATGCCTACTAAACAAATCACAGCCCTAGCCAATCCATCATCATCCAACACTTCCAAAAACTCATCCTTGTTGTTTTCCATCAAAAGCACCTGATGCCCAGGAGAAACCATAAGAAATGGTTCCAGAATAGAAACTCTTTTTTCCCTTTAATTTGCTAGTTCACTGTACTGAGCAAAAATTTCATAAAAAGTATCCTGTAGTATTTTCTCAAGATGTACTAGCAAATGACAATGCAAAAAAACTCTCACTAAAACATTCAAGGAAGTGAGAAGAAGTCCTGTAACTAACATCTGTTTTCCTAGCCACACCAACAGAAATGTGACAAAAAAAGTGTTACCTTTTTTCAAATTCCTTGAAAACAAGACATGTTTACATCAAACAAACTTGAATCTTTCAAATAGTAACCATGCACAGCAGTAGCTACAAGCTCTTGATATAGGCAGATTTTTTACACTCTAGGAAGCTCTAACTAGGCGAGCAGCATACCTAAGAGGCCTTTTAGACAAAAAATGGTGAAAAATATGCTCCTGTAAAAAGAGGAAAACTCCCTTTGCAGGGCCCGGATAATCTAGGTGGAAAACATAGTAAATGCCTACTAAACATATCACAACCCTAGCTAATCCATCATCATCCAACACT
>JAHPZR010012213.1:105000-106066 GCA_019787425.1 Platygyra sinensis | reverse complement strand
TGAGATCACCGCAACACCGCAAGTTGAGATTTTATTCACCGCATTAAAAAAACACCAACACCGCAAATGTCCCCCTCTTTCTGATGCTACATATTTTGGTCATGGGGTGTTTTGTCAAAAATAACTAACCAAGCCTGTCACAAGCATTATAATTTGCCCAGGATATATAGTTTTTAACATATTTTATAATATGAGTTTCTGGTGGCATGCAATAGGACAGACTACCAATACTTACCGGCAGAATTGTAAACACTTTCTCTAAACACCCCAGCTTGTCCTCTCTCTGCTTGAGTAATTTGTTTATTACAACAATTACTGATTAATCTATAATATGTGTTAGAATAACAGTTCAATAATCTATCGAGAATGGAATTGAATCCATAATAAAGTTTTTTAATTTAAGAGTGTAGGCAATAAAACCTTAAAGTGCCCATATAATCAAAATTTTTATTTTCTTATCTGATTCTATATATCATCCAATGAACTTCTGCAAAAGAAAAATGCGATTTGGATAAAATGCAATCTTTTTTAGAAGTTTTAAAAACGTTCAAATTTGCCGCCATTTTGGTCCACCATTCGCACCAGTCTTCCCCTGGTTTGGAATGAGTTGTGACGTAGATTAAGGAACACGTGACTTCAGGCTGACTTATTTCGCTTGTTTTACCTCTGTAAATTAAACTTACTAGTTCATACCAAATGCTGGAAAGGAGCATTTTGCATAGATTGCGAAGCTAAGTTTACAGAGGTAAAACAAGCAAGATAAGTCAAGCCTGAAGTCACATGTTCCTTAAACTACGTCACAAATCTGAGCAAGTCGATGATGTGATCAGCGGCACGGGTAGACCGCAATAAAATAGGATTTTCAGGTTTTTAAAACTTCATAGAAAAATCGCTTTTTATCCAAATCGAAAAATGTTTTCGCCAAAGTTCATTGCATGGAATACAGGATCAGATGGGAGAATAAAAATTTTGACGATATGGGCACTTTAAAACTTCTTCCCAGTCATACACCAGCATACCAAAATCACTTCAGTTGATGGCATGTGTTGCAACATGAGATACAAAT
>JAHPZR010012213.1:90000-97500 GCA_019787425.1 Platygyra sinensis | reverse complement strand
ATCTATACATCAAGCAGTGTACATGGAAACTGGGTAGAGCAATACCCTGTGACAAACAAACTCGATGAAATGAGTATAGGCTCACTATGTGAGGTCCTTAAGGACGGTGTCTACTATTGTTACTGCGCATACGGTCTGTGCATCTCGAGATACTCGGATTTCCTATGGGTGGTGCTTTTAATACAGGGATATTTTTGCGCGGTTCAAAACTATGCGGAGAAAGTAGCACTTAGCAAGTCTTCTTGGTATCCAAAAAGAAAATTGGGGGTAACCACGCATTTTTCAGAGATAATTAAGCTTCAATTGGGAAAAAAACGCCATACATTGCTTTGTATTTGAAAGCTTTTTACAAATATTGCTGATCAATTATCTTCGAAAAATGCGTGGTAACCCCCAATTTTCTTTTCGGATTTCAATAGCACTCGTTATGATTTGCTTTTCCCGCATATTCAGTGAACCGCGAAAAAATACCTTTGAAGTAGTAGGCACAGTCCTTAAACAGTGATAGTAATGTCAATCAATGACTTGTTTTGCAGAGACTACTATTTCGTAATGATATTTCAATCACACAGTTGCCCCGGGTAAACATATTCTCCAGTGTCTGGAGACTAACGCATTTCTGTACTTGCTTCAGTGTTTCATCATTCATGTTATTAATATTTTACATCTGGTCAATTATATGCAGAAAAATGTCTTGTGCATCTTTGTTCTGTTTTCAGAGACCTGATTCAGTTGTCTTGATGATGATAAGGACCTCTCCATCTTTGTGCAGCCACATATTGTTGCCATTGAAGGTTTTGCCTTCAACAGACTCTCTAGTATACATATCATATTTTGTGCTTGTTAGACTAAGTCAGCTTTGTTTGCCAACATTGGGAGAGGCCATTACTTTGCCGAATGTTACTACCCTGCTCAATGGCATTTCTGGTCTCAAGGAATTGTAATCATTATCAGGGGTTTCAATAAGGGCCGGGCAACAGGAAAACTGACTGGCTGCTTTGATATAACTTAGCAAGTAAGTTTCATAAAGATCTGGTTCAAACTCTACAAAGTAGTCTAGGAATTTTTTAAAGACAAAATGTATTGCATGCTGGCAGTGAGTTACATGTGAGCCTTTGGACAGCTGTTTTAACCTGTAAATTTTTATACTTCTGTGTAGTCATGAGAGAATAAAATACTTGTTGTTCGCAAAACAGGTCTCCTTTGTTGATCAGCAATGCCTGTTGTGGTAACTTTATCAGTCCTTTACATGTATCTGTGTACTTTTCCGAGGGAGTTTGGATTCAAGACGTCGATAAACAATTTAACTTGATGTAAGATGAAGGACATCTTCTAAACGATGTTTTAAATCTTAAATTAAGTCGACTGGCATCTTAAAAGAAGAGTTCTGGTATAAGATGACGTTTAATCTTAAGGTTTGAAAAATCTCGGCTAAGTTGTTTCGAGTCTTATTTTCAGACGAAATTTCGTCTTACCTCAGAACTCTTAATTTAAGACGTTATTATATTAAAGTAAGATAGAGAGATGTCTTCACTTAAGATGAATATAAATCTCATGGTAAGATAACAGACCCATCTTGCCTCAGAACGTCTTAATATAAGATTTTAGTTGTCATGCAGTACAACAAAATATGCTGCTCCTGATCAAATCAAACTCAAAATGCTCGAGTAAAGCATTAGAAGACGCCAAAGCAACTTTAGTACTGTCTATATTTTTTGTTAGCTGCAAAGAAAGACTGTTGTCGTGATTTTTCGATAGGACAGGTTGGTTTGGGCAGCCGCTCAATTTTGCGAGTGCGGCCAGTGTATGCATTGGCGTCAAGCGAATCTTTTTTTTTCGGAGCTTTTTCTATATTTGAGTCGGGAGGTATAACAAAACACTTAATGACTGGCCCCTCGGGAAACAGTGAGTTTTGTTTCCCCTACGACCTCAATGTTGAGGGTCTCGGGGAAACAAAACTCACTGTTTCCCTTGTGGCCAGTCATTAAGTGCTTATTATACTTACTGCTGATATTGTGTTTGAATCCCCTATGGGGCGGGGCCACTGCTAAATATACTTGGAAAACACAATACTCAATACATTCAAGTACTAATCCTGGAAACCAGTTTCACACTTTCATTCATATAGTGTGTGTGCACCTGACGTCATCAAATTCCCAAATCCAAAACAAAAAAGCCACTAAAGGTTTTATCCTCATCAGGCATAAGAAGTACCAAATTTATGGCTGTTTACAACTTTCCAGCTCAATAGCATCCTTCGTTTGGAAACCAGCGCAATTTGAATTTCGAAGTTATGGTGGTGCGTGACATAACCCTACGATCGCGTTTGTCGAAAAATATACACTTATCTCGTGATTTTTAGCCATTTTAGGAGTTCAAGTATCATCAAAAGTACTTTTGTAAATATTTTTTGATTGGTTCCGATAATCAGTCCACTAAATAGCCAAAGTAAGTTCCAGATGTTTACACTATTTACTGACCGCCATGTTGGAGGACTACAGAGGTCCTCCAACATGGCGACCCCATACTAAGCTCCGTAATTTTGTGCGCACATTTCGATGAATATCTCAACTTTGGGAGAACGCACACACCTTTAACTTGGATAACTGTCTTCTTTGTTTGTCGTTTACAATATCCCAATTTTTTGACTTCATTCAATGCACGGATTTTGATTTTATTTTTTTTTGCGTGACACTACACACACTCTATAGATCAATGTAAAGTAAGCTTTGCCAACCCCAGGATTTAAATACAATGCATACAGTGACACCCAAAATAAATGCTTAACATTTAATTCATGACATATTTCAAAAGTGTAAATCTCCTGTCAATATATTAATACTCATTAAATTTCTACGTCTTTTACATAAGAATAATGTCATTCCTTTCTGTATGGAGCTAAATATTAGTCAAAATCACAAGCTAAAAATTCAATGAAACCAGTATTGGCATATGCCTTTTGACATGCCATCTATATACAATTATGTTAAAATTTGTACATGTATTATTTTTATTTTACATTTTTGACTAAACTGGAAGCACTCCCTCCTGTCCCACATCTCAGTTCTTGTTCATGAGGCTTTCCATGCAGGAGAAGAGGCAGTACTAGAGTCTAAAGTCAACTTACAAGTACAAAGCAATTTGCAAGCCACCGACAAATGCACACCCTATCACTGTCACTGATTAAATAGCACACTCCAAGACATCACTGACAGTTGTTTTATATAAGTTCTCCAATCATGTAGTATATTTTCTGTCTTCTTGCGAAGAATAGCTAATTACATAAAGGAGGAGGAAGAATTTTTTTTTCGATTTTTGTTTGGTTTTATTTAAGTCTTGTGTCTTGTAGCCAGTTACTAATACAACACATAAATCAAGAATAATTGAGGAAAATGTCTTGTAAATATCTGTAGTGTACATTACACATTATTTGAAGGTGGTTTTTACAATATGTCGACAGCTAAGTTGGAAATAAATCCACAATCTTAAATATCATTCAAAGAGAGCAGCTACCTTAGCTGCTTAACATTAATTCAAATCACAAACTCTTTTGATATATTAAATTTTGCTTTTCTTCATTCAGTTGATCTGAAATCACTCAATACTTCAATCAGTTAAACATGTTGTCAATACAGTGAACCACTCCTTATGGAACCCTCTCACACTTCAGTGCAATAACAGTACATTGTTATCTCCATTATTTCTTTTAGACATGAGCAACATAAAATGGCCTGTTAAATGCCTAATAAACAATTTAGATGCTGTTAAATGCCTAATAAACAATTTAGATGCACCTCAAAGACATGTTTGGATCAATTTTGACTTAACAGAACACTTGACACTAATGCACTTGTCATCGGCTTCCCCGAGGGGGGGGAACCCCGGGCTGATGTGGGGGAATACGGGGACTTTATGGGGACTTCGCAACAAATTTCTGCCCTCTCGGGGAGAATGTGGGGTCTTCGCTTCTGTTCAACCAAGAGGAGATTGGGAACGATCGATTGTTCGCTCGATCGATGGCAAGATGGCGGAGGAGAAGAAGAAAATACGTTTTAAAATCCATTGTTTTTTGTCTATCAGACAGACCATCCGTCAAAAATTTGTACGTATATGTAGGCATAAGGAACTTTAAAATTCCCCTGTGTATATATTAGTGTTTAGAAACAGCAATGAACCATCATGACGGTGTGTTTTCCCTTGTTCTTTGCTGCGAGTACATTGTTTGAAGTGGCAGGTAGTTTGCAGTCTAAACAGAATGCAGGGTTGTCGGAACAGCAACAAGGTTGTTTATTCCAAACGAACGTAGTAAATTCCTCACAAAACTTCACAACAAGCACTCGCTAGGCTTGTAAATTATACTTCGACCTCTGTCACACTTGCATAAACACACGGCCTCTGCCAAACTCTACGCGTGACCTTTGTCACAATTCAGTAAACACGTACTCTCTTCTAAAACATACTCTCTAAAAAAACACTCTCCTTCAAAAAGCTTCACCGATCCGCTTATACACTTTACAGCATAAGGTTCTACAACTTTCCAGCTCAACTAAATAAAGTAACATTACAACATAAAACTATTTACAGTATCATACGTAAAACTGCTTAGTCACTGCGATGCAAAACTAATTAAATATGCACGGAGATTCTAGACTAAATTAGCATACACATGAACCTTCCAAGTCAAGCAACAATTTTCCGTAAAACTCTTCATCAGTCCGGATAGATTTAAAACAGAATCTGGGGAATTCAGGACGGGAAGAAAAGTTAAAATTTTCACCAGACTGCAAACAGCTAATGTAGTATTCAAGAAAATATATTTAAAGTTCAATTTTCATCAGAATGCAAAGTCCGAGTGTTTGCTAACTGTTCAAAGAACCAACATAAAGTTCTGAAGCGCATCTTCAAATCCAGTTGGGTGCTTGGCTTCGCCAAATACTGGGGACTTTGCAAGAAAAAAATCCCCCACAGGTGGGGAAATACAAGAACTTTGAAATGCACAATTAGTAAAGTCCCCACATCAGCCGGGGTCCCCCCCCCTCGGGGAAGCCGATGGCAAGTGCATAACACTGGAGCCTCAACAATGTCACATCTGTGACCTCTAGAACTCAGACACGTCTCTTTGGTGTCCATATTGGAGAGGTTCGCTTGTAATTACATTTTTACATTTGAGTGACATCCATAAAAATAAATTAAATAACAAACTAACTCCAAATGTTTAAACTGTACACAAAACAAAGTACAATGATTAATTTTTCTACCCCTTGTTATTTTACTTGCAGTCTCAGGAGTTTATCTACTTTCAACTTTGCATATCACATGCACTTGCACCCACCCACTTTGTTAATCGTATCTATAACAAAATTCTCGATCGTGATTGGTTCTCCGCGCGCCTATGTCCACAAAATGTCCTGTTCCCACAACAGTACATTTTTCATTTGAAGAGCTTTTATAGTCATTTTTAAATAGCATAGTTAAAAATATGGAGAATGTTAAGCTCTTTTAAAACAGTCACCGGAGACTAAACCTCTACAACTTAGTATCTTGAATTGGTTACTATGGCGATTGTAATCAGTGTGGTGATTGGTGGAGAGGACATAAAATGATTCACTCATGTAACTGTCCGATTTCAGCCAACTTTGCACATTAATGAGAGCAAAATACAGCAGTTTACGCACCAATCACATTTCAGGACATTACAGTTATGATTAGTCGTGTAATCGGCGCGCGATCGCGTGCATGTCTAATTACAGGTGTCTGATTTGAACTTTTTGTAATTGGATACCCACGTGATTTTCACGTTTATTACGCACGCTTTAAAACTTCAAAACTTAAGAGAAGCGCTACAGACGTTTTCGCTGAAAAGATGTAATTAATTTCCAAATTTGTTATAGATACGCTTAATTAGTAATTGGACCTTGTGTTGTACAATTCAGGGAGCAATCGTGCTCGTAATTTCAAATTGGCCTCGGGCTTTGTGCTCGTCTGATTTTTTTATTCCACTCGATTCAATTACTGTTGCAAACTTCGAATTTAGCACTTTTGAGAAATCGCTTAACTTCACAAAAGAAATCTAAGGACAAAGTCTGTATTCAAGTCCTATTTCCTCAATGAGAAATAAACCCTGTAATTTTTTTAAGGAATAAAATCTGTAGGGACAAAGTCATCTTTGACCAAATAATTATTCCACATTTGGAACATTTCTGGAAGTCAAGAAATCTCATAATTTGGAAATAGTTAGGACATCGCATAAAGCCTGGATAAATGTCTCTCATTGTTATCTTGGTATGCTGAAAACAATTTCATAGTAGTACATGAAATTTGTATACTTGAAGTAAGCTCGCACTATTTGAAATTTGCTAACAATAAAATACAAGTCAAGATTCACAGGTGTGCGAATCTAAACATTTTAAATACTGACTGAACCTTTTAGAGAAAATAAATTAAAATAACTGACAGTAGGGCTTCACTAGTATGATAAAAACAATAATCTACAGTAAAAGTTCTAATAAAAGTTTGATAATAAATATTCCATTACAAGAAGACCACCCAAGAGGAATGTCCTGACCAGGGAAAGCATTAATTTGAATGATCGCCTTCTTTACCAGTCATCCAGTAAGTCACCATTTTGCCTTTTCCTTTCACTGCTACTAAGCCACGGCATTCAAAGGTGTATCCACGTGTAGACAGAATGTTATAGACACTTTGTGTCACCTATTGGATTCAAATGAAGCACACGGATGAGAAGTACATGTAGGAAACTATCTAAACTTGCACGCTCCTACAAAGAGTACCCTACATTTCAAAGTTTCTGAGCTAGTTGTAAATTGGTAAGTGTGCTGTACGCCATCCTGTAAAATGTATTTTAGGTTTAAAGACTAGGAGGATTAAAATATAAGTAAGTTAGTAAATTGTCCTCACAGCGAATAAATCTCAATAACATTAACGATCCTTTTATAGGAGTTAAATATTTACACAGGCTTGAGAAGCTCTTGATGTTTTGCTGGTTCAATTCAAACCACTTGGATTTAAACCCTGTTTCAAGACAGAGACTTCAGGTTTACTTTAACCACTGAGCTGGTCCTCAACTTGCCTTAGAAACCAGTTATGTGCAATATACACAAACTACAACGTCACGATCCACACATTTTGACAGATCGTAAAAGACAGTTTTCGGTCCGTATACGATAGGAAAATTGTATCTTGTTAGGGGGACTTGAACATAAATCACGTGTTATTTAAGCCAAAGGGTCACAACGGTTGTCGATCCGTGCAGTTTGTACAGATCGTAAACGCAGTTTTCGGTCCGTATACAGTCCTTAAAATGCATCTCATTAAGCGTTTGAAGCGAGAGAAAATATCGATAATGTGATTCTGCCGCAATAAACAACCCAGACATGCATGTATACCTCGTTCTTTAAGTGTAACAACAACATGGCGCGTTTAAATCGAAAGAAAATATCAATCGAGGCATACTGCCACAACAAGGAAAATATACATGGT